>JAZAYU010000713.1:0-37563 GCA_038501625.1 Corbicula japonica | reverse complement strand
TATCTACGGTGTACTATTAGGGCCATCGCGTTTTCTCTGAGGACGGAAAACGCGAAACATGACAGTACGATGGTGACAGTACGACAATACGATGGTGACAATACGACAGTACGATGGCGATGCACGACAGTACGATGGTGACAGTCCATCGTGCTGTCGTACTGTCACCACCGTACTGTCGTAGTGTCACCATCGTATTGTCACCATCGTACTGTCACCATCGTACTGTCGTAGTGTCACCATCGTACTGTCGTATTGTCACCATCGCACTGTCGTATTGTCACCATCGTACTGTCGTATTGTCACCATCGTACTGTCACCATCGTACTGTCGTAGTGTCACCATCGTACTGTCGTATTGTCACCATCGTACTGTCGTAGTGTCACCATCGTACTGTCGTAGTGTCACCATCGTACTGTCGTATTGTCACCATCGTACTGTCGTGTTGTCACCATCGTACTGTCGTAGTGTCACCATCGTACTGTCGTACTGTCACCATCGTACTGTCGTATTGTCACCATCGTACTGTCGCCTTCCGTTCGCGCATGCGCAAACTGGTGTCGGTCGTTTCTCCCCCAAGTCGTTTCCTCCCAAGACGTTTCCTCCCAAGTCGTTTCACCCCCAAAATGGGAGTTGCATAAATTCATTTCTTACTCATACAAACATACAATTTGATATTTTTTTAACTAAACAAAGTCATAAAAAGTAAATTTGGTTAAAGTTTATATAATGGGAGTGAAACGTCTCGACCAATAGCAGATTGGGGGTGAAACGACTTGGGAGGAAACGCCATGGGGGTGAAACGTCTGGGGAGGAAACGACGTCCGGAATTCGCGCAAACATTCACTCAACATGGCGTCAGACGAAGGTAAGTGCATTTCAATTCTTTGTTATTTATGAAAAATTGAGATATGTGTTAAATTTATTAGGCACTGAAAATATTTCTATCAACTAAGAAGATTAGCAGATTGTACATATAGACAGTAAAACTGTACATATTTATCATAGGCCTAAAATTAGTCTAGCGGCTATTTTTTAGCTATTTTTTGCTGCATACGTCATTACATGTACACAATGTATTTGTAGTTTCAACACGATCAATGTTTAATTACACATGTTGTAGCCTAACAATTTGCTTGATTAACATAATAATGTAATTTATTATAATCTAGACTGTTGATAATTCTATAAAGTTATGATCCGGCTACATTGAACATTTCAAAGTGAAAATTCAAAACGCCCCCAAACCAAATCGCCCCCATTAAAATATTTATTTATTTTCTTTCTTATATATAGTAATGAATTACTGCAATTGACTTTATATTTTTGCTTTTTAATCCTTATAACACTTAATCATCAACCTTGTTCACACATTTGTTGACTATCCTTGATTGAATTACTGATAATTCACACCATTTAAATCCTAATTGATTGAATAATGTGCTAATCTTATCAAAACAGGTAAACACTTTAAATTTTCAGACACATTATAGTGGTAAATATTAAGGATGGTGTAGTCTGACAAATAAAATGCAAAGAACACTTCATGAATTTTTATTATTAGTTATATTTATTTTTAATATTTAAATTAGGTTTCATAAAATTTTAATTTGGTATGGGAGCATTTTGGAATGGGGGCGTTTTGACCTGCTGCCGAAAATTATACCTTGTAACCTATTACCGATGTAAAAGTATTACCATGGTAGTGGCATTTCTCTTGCATATGCCATTCCTGTGGTTCATACTGGATTCAATTCCTTTTATATGGGTGTTTAAAAATAATTTATGTGACATTGAAAATTGGTGCTTTGATGCTGTTAATTTGTGATATTTCAATCTGTGATATTTGTTTGTAACTACATGTATGACATATATATTGACGAATAAAATCTATCTATCTTCAAACAAAATGGCCTTTAGATATTGCCTTGATGAAAATCTGTTTTTCTTGGCATTATAAGTGTTATATTTGACTTTTTGATACATCATGCTGAAAACTGAAAAGCTTAATGTGTACAATATTATTTTAATAAAAGTATTTGTTTCTTAAAAATATTAATTTTTACTTAAATTATTTAACACATTTTCATCTTTCATTACTAAATGATTATGTAGTTGATATAATAATAATAATAATATCTTTCCAGTACTTTAGTAATACATTACAGCATTTTATTGAAACAATACAGATATATATATATATATATATATATATTAGGTAGGTAGAAACTAGAAAACAATGCTCTTTTCTAGGTACCAGTTATTAGTTAGTTTTATTTTGCTAGTTATTCCTATGATTTACCAAAGGGGAAGGGGAGGGGTAAAGGGGGCCATGTCCTCCCCCATCTTTCCAGGCCAAAAAAAAAATATGTATATAATATAATGCATTTTTGTGTAGGTATATATGGGTGGGGGCATTATCTGCTCATTACAAATACAGTGTAAATCCCAAACATGAATGGAAGTTTATTCATTGAGATGGTTAGCCAATAATCAAAATATACCAAAATTTAAAAAAAATAATATTTATAGCTACTATGTTCTTACTGGAATACCAGTCCACTAAATATATTAAATTTATTTTTCAGAGGACAACCCTACAATGTCATCTGTATTGGATGGAATTGGTCTAGGTCAATATGTTGAAAAATTTGAGGAGAATAGGGTAAGTGAAATATATAAACGCATGGCTAAGGCACCAGTAACTGTAAACAAAGTTGGTGCATTTGAAAACATGTAGACTGTCTATCATATTATTTATTAAAGTTAAACAAGATAATCATCAAACATCATGCCCATTATTTATTGGCATTTGCAATTACGAATGTAACTATTTGGCCATGATGATAAAACAAATGTTAGTTTAAAATAAAATGGTTCAATTTCATGAATATTTTTGGAAATAGTCAATGCAGATGAGTATGGATTTTGATGACTTAAGATATACTATGCTCATCTTGGAGCAAGATATTTTTATTGTTCAAATTTATTGTATATAAATAATATTCTATTTGAATATACCTAATTTGAATAAAAGATTGTACAAACTGTGTATGGGAAGCTGCATTCCCTAATGCAGGTAAAGTGAAATTGCTCCTTTCTTTAAAAAAAAATGCAAGATTTTGATAACAGTATTTAATATATTGATACTGTGTCTACCTATAGTGTATAAAGTTTGAAATGTAAGGTCGGTATTCCAACTATACGAGAATGTATAATGTGAACGTAAAGCACAAACATAAAAAATCGAACAAACAATTTGCTATTGTTGGTATTCCATGAGTAATATGAATTATGATCAATATGGATCAATTGCAGATTACTGTTGAACAAGTGGAAATGATGTCTGAGGTGGACTTCAGGAATGTTGGAGTGTACCATATTGGTACAAGACTGAAAATCAAGCAGGCGTGCAGAAATGCACAGCAGTGTAAGTAAATTATTTTTAATGTTTACTTTATTTCAAGTCATTGTTGCCTCTTGAACTGTTTTATGTAATATATCGGCTATGTTACATGCATAATACATTCGAGTGTAAAATGCTCATAACGTTATGAGCATTAACTTGTATTATGAGCTATAGTATTATGCTTAGTTTGATAGTAAAAGGCATAAAAGTATATGTCACATTAGTAGTATATATAAAAGCGTGATCAGCAAGCACACCAGCACACCTATTGTGCTCACCACTGTACAATGTGAACCATGCAGGCATCACACTTTGTTGATCCAACTCATATATATAGAATAATATATATATTATAAGTTACATTGTGTTCAGGTAACCTAATATGGAATATACACTGCCAGTAAATTCCATATGGGACGAGAGCGACTACCTTATTAGTGGTAAAATAGAGGTTTGCTTCAAATAACATTGAGGATCGTCTGACGTCATGTCGTGCATGGCAAACATTAACGCTTCTAGACAACAAAATAGGGTTTACTTCACTTACTAGGGTTGGTTATAAATAAAAATGAACATCATTAAAATCTTTCATTTATTTGATTAAATAAAATTATAAAACATAAAAAGTAACAAAAATAAGTCAAAACAATTTATCTTCTCACATTTTGAATATCACCTTTTAATAAAAATTTCAACAATTTAACTTGTCACTATTTAAATATAGCATTTAACAAATTAAACAAAAAAAAATTCAAATTTTAAATTATGACAATCATTTTATCAATAACAAGTTTCAACAATCTTATTAATTAATTTAACAAAAAAAAAATCAAATTTTAAATTATGACAATCATTTTATCAATAACAAGTTTCAACAATCTTATTAATTAATTTAACATTCTTTTTGTTGGTAATTCGCATTCGCTCTGTGATTGAAGGGTTGAGGGTCCGAGCCTCAAAAGGTGCCATCTGGTAGTGTCCTTAGACAAGATGCTTGAAATCCACATTTCCCCTCTTTCTCTCTCTTCAATGTTGGTTCCATTTGCAATTAGTCTCGAGAGCCATTAATATAAGTTGTACACGATAGAGAATAAATAAATTAGTATATAAACTAATTCTGCAAGATTTTTCTACGGTGGCCTCTGTTTGGCCTCAAAATGTAAAGGTGTTTTGGGTATTATTTAAAATAGGTTTTCTTTTATAAGGCAATATTTAACAGTAAAATATTCCTGTTGTGTCCAATTCAAGACTCTTTGAACTTTCAAGACAATCAGTTGTAAGTCATAGTTTGATATACAGTTTTATATGTAGTATATATATATGAGTGGGATCAACAAAGTGTGACGCTTGCATGGTGCGCGGTGTGCAGCAGAGTGCAAAACAAATGTTATGGTGTGCTGATCACGGAGGTATATAATTATACTATTCATATTTGTTGTGATATAAATAAAGGGAACTACAATCGTATCATCACTTATATCATTGTCAGAATCCGAATCATTATCAGGAATGCTGTATTTATTAAAAACGTTGGTTCCAGTGATAATAATTAAGAAGAAAAAAAGTAGCATAATTAGAGGTTGTGTAATCTGTCATTTGAATGATATGCATATCTTATATAAGGAAAGGCCCTTAAAATGCAAATGAAAACAGTGTAAACAATGGCCTTTTGAACAATGAAATCTGTTGCTATATAACACCCATATTAAATTATCTCTTTATTGTTATATTTTAGGTGCAAAAGAGTTGTCTACAAGTTTGGATGTTTTCAATATGTTACAAAATAAAAAAAAACGAAAACATCCCATTAGAAATGTGCAAAGAAACATGCTAAAAAATGAATCCCAAACAAGACGGATACATTTAGGATGGAAGCACTTGTCGGCACAAGCTGCTTACAAGGTTATTAATGTTAACAACGGGGGCGGTCGCCAAGTCCTGGATGCAAATAAAACCCTGTCACTTAAAGAGTTAGAAGATCGAATAGTTGCAATATACTTCCCAAATGGACGGTCAGAGGTCCAGAAATTAAACATTTCTGAATTGAATTACTTTGTGGCTAATTTTGCTGGTGACCTCTTGCCGGAAATGGAGAGTGAAGGTGGATTTACAGTTGGGAAATACTTTAAAAAGGTGAAATCTCTGCCAGTGAGACTGTATTTACATACACGTCTTAAAGAGGCAAGTTTATACAAATATTTATTGTAATTTTTAAAAGACATACCAGTATCGTGTTATGCACTTAGATTTGCCCTTGTCTGTTCATCCGTCCATAGGTCTGTCCGTATCTATGTTCCGTCTGTCCCAAAATGTTGTGGCGTGCATAGTTCAAAAAGTACTTGACCACAGTAGAGTCACGAAACTTTACAGGAATGTTGATCAGCATGTGCAGTTATGCACCAAGGGTTCTGCTTCTGGATTAATTCAGTATTTGTAGAGTGATTGTCCTTGACATAATCAAAGCGGAAGAAGGAGCATCCATGTCCTATGATTATATTACAATATAACGTTCACTTACCTTTCAAAAAATGATGCAGTTATGTCTCTACTGTTTTTAAGAATACAATCAACATTTGAGTCTCAATACATGATCCTTTTATTAGTAGTGTAAGAGCTTTATTTATAACTGTATGAAAAAAGTACTTTGCTTATATTAGACTATATGTTTGAAGAAAAATACAGCAGTAATTTTAGGTTCTTGATTTAGCTAGTAGTTGAAGTAATATCATTTATGGTTTCAAAATAATTTGTTTATCATACATAATTTCGAGAACGTTAGAACATTTACCAATATATGATCAGATGAAATGTTACACATTACAAGCTTTTGTTTTGCATATAGGATTCAAATGCAATGGAGGAATCTGCAACTGAGTTTGACACCAACACAGGGACAGATATGTTCCTTGCAACAAACAGACCTAGTATGGTAAGTCAGAAGTATTTTTTGAATTTTTAAGTAAGACCACAAATTATTCTTTACATACATGTATTTACATACTTTGATTGTGTATAAAACAGTAAGCATATCGAATAGATTCTTTGAAAAAAACTAGTTCTAAGCAGTTAGTGTAAAGATAAAGTAAAGAAAGGATTCTTGACGGGGTTTAATACGATGTTCCTGTAAAACGAGTGTGTTTTGTCTGAGAAGGAAAAGCACGAAGCAAGACTGTACGATCATGACACCATGCATAGATTCTTATTAAATACATTGTGATATGATTCATTATTTAAAGCACTATGTCACATGAAAGGGTAACCATCTGCAATGTTTCATGGCAATATCATTTTTTTTGACATTACGAGTCCGCCCTTAGGCTTATACAGAGTACCGGATTTACTTATTAGATTTCTCTTGTTGTTCGTTTCATAAATACTTTGCTAAAAGATATCGCTTGTAGACCTAGGTACAGTTAAACCTCAATTATTCAAATTGATGGGGGCTAAATTATTATTTTGAATGACCCAGGGTTTCGATTGACCCATTTCCTGGCATCAGTCGGCCTTGTAAACCGTACCGTATGTTATTGATGTATTGTATAGGAATTAGCCATCTGTGTTTGTTTTAATCATATTTACTAATCAAAATAAGAAACAGTTATATCAGATTAATATTTTGTTTACTGTACATGTATTTACATTTTTCTTACAATTCATCAAATATATAAATGTATTTTTGCAATATGCAATGTACATCTACATTCATGCCACATACATAAATACATTCATTTTATTTTTCATGTACGTCATAATAGAGTAAAATATTCGCGAATTTTAAAATTAATTGCTGTCATCTCAATGAAGTTTCACCTTTCAATGCAGAATAATATAATCGCAAATTTTAGTCGCAGTTTTTTTAAGTTTGATTTACGTTTCAAGATCAAAGTGCACACATTTTACCACTTTAATCATCAAATAACACATGGAGCTGTATTTACGTTCCTGATTAACGGCAATTAATTAGTCGTTTGATAACGCCGTGTAATTATCACAATATAACAATTATATCAGGTTGACCGTGAGAAGATTTTCACAACTCGAGACGGTCAACAATTAGACAGGTGCATTTCGAATAATAGGTGTGAAAATCCTTTCAACCTCAATTTTCTGGTCTCTATAATCTCTTCGGATAATAGCTGGTATTTGGATAATTTAATTCGGATAGCACAACAAAAAATACATACATTTATACAGAAAAAAATCTGGACCGCGACTTCATTTCGCATGACACCAGGTATACGAATAAAAGGTTGTTGAATAACTGTGGTCCAACTGTATATATTGTAACAAAATAATTTGTTTATTTTTTTGTGAAATATCAATTGTCCAGATTGTCTGAACTAAGTTAACCACAGTAAAGTGCCTTTAGGACCAAGAAATATAGTCTTACAAATGACTTGGTTTATTTATTGAGTTGCATGAAAGAAGAAAATCGGCAAACTGTGAAATGAAAACGGGTATTAATGCTAAGTTGGTCTTTTTGAGGTGGTCTTTAAGTGAGGTTCTACTGTATATTGAAAAACATAATGTTATAAATGTAGGAAAAGGAAGAAAGTTTGGAAGATAGGCTTTATGTTACTCACTAAATCAGTTTTTTGATACATTCCTTCTAAAGTTTTGTTATTTGTTAACAAACTTGAAAATTTACTGAGTTTTGTAATTTCTTTTTCCATGAAGGGCTCAAATTCAGTGGAGAGACCGGAATCTCAGCCAGCTGATTTCGTTGATACTGGGACGTCAAGAGTAAGTCAGAATCACATAATAAAGTTTAAACTGCCATAATTTTAAAAAAAAACATGATAGCATAGAATAATGGATTTCTAAAATGAAGTTGTCAAAAAGTGGAGATACCAATCCAAAGTCAAAGATAACTGACTAGGCAGTTTTTAGTAGTTTTTTAGCAGTTTCCCCATTTTTAGCAGTTACTAAATAATTTTAAGCAGTTGGCCATCTGCAGCTTTTAAAAGATTTCTTACGAAGTTCCAGGAAACTGCTTAAAAAGTGCCTACTCTATATATCATTAGTTTTGTTATCAGTATAACTTTTTCAAGGTAGTCTTAAAAGTTTCTGACCAAACAGCTGGTTGGGTACCTGAAATATCATATCCTGCCTATCTTATCTGATGTAACTTTCAGAATACATACAACTGAGTTTAAGAGCCATTCATTTGTGTCAATTAAGTAGATATGTTAATGCAGTAGTTGAAACGTAACATGTATTTAAACTGACGGGCAAAACATGAAAAATGATTGCATCACCTATTCATCAAAACACATTGGAATGCATCCGTGATTAAAAAAAAAACAACAACAAATCATAAACCCCTTTTGCAGCAAAACACCATTTTCACGACATATTCCCTTAAGCTATTGAGCTAATAATTATCTATTCATTTGTTAAAAAGGATGAGGAATTAACTTTTGAAGAAGCAGACACGCCAACCGTAACATATAGACGACAACGTAGGCAAGGACTAAGTTTAGTAAGTGCTTTCATAATTTATACAGTAAGTTGCTTGTCATCATACATTTAAAAGGCAACGAGAACTTACCAATAAAATCAGCTCAAAATTGCATTACATTTTAAGCTGTTAATAAAAGACCTTTATCTTGATATTTATATTCAATTATTGAAAAAATGGTATATATCACCATATTTATTTTTTACATGAAATTATTCCATATTCCCACATATTTCATTATATTGATATTTTGTCATTCAAAATTGCAATAAGTATGCATATTGATTTGATTGCACAAAGGGACAGATGATTGGATACCGATATGCATCACCTTAAGTTATAGTTCTGGTGTTCATTTGTAATGGATATATAATTGCAACACTTACAAAAATCCTTGTTTTACAGCCTGACAGACAATTAAGAGGGACAAATGAAGAGTCTTGTTCATCAGCCAGGTGATAACTTATGGTATTATTGTGTAATTAATTGACTTATTAAAGTCTGGTATGACATGATAAATTCTGAAGCATTTCAAATGCAGAATTTAAAGTTAGTAATAAAATGATACTGGTAATTAACTTTGAAAAAAAGAACATGTTAGCTAGTGAGTATATATAGAATGTTTGGAAAAGCTCAAAATTCATAATGGATTTGGAACAAAAAATGCCTTTATTGTTAGTGTGCTGATATCTACAATTAAGTAGCTATTTTAACAGCTTTAATTATGGTAAATATGGTAAATTTATTTTGGTAATAAGTTAGTTGCATGCTGCCTCTAAATACGGTTAGTATTGCTATGATTCATATTATAACAATGATATATTACTGGAGCACTTAAAACTTACACCACTTCTACAAAGTCAACATCCTGTTACTATTAATACTAAATCTTTATCTGTCAGCATTGTTTAAGGAAAAGTTCGTATCTAAAATATTGCTACACACACCAGAACTTTCTCTTCATTCAAAACAATTTCAGTCATAATATTATCTTTGTTAACCAATTTGATAGGGCTAGTGAGGTAGCAAATGAAGACCAAACAGGGGCTGTGTCACTAAGATCTGTATCATCAACAACAGTAGCTGAGTCACTTGCATCTTTGTCTTCCCAAGACTGTCAGAATACAGATTCAGACCTACCTACAATCCAGCGCCGGCAACAGAGATCTTTGTCATTGGTGAGCTTTCTTTGCTTAGCTAGTTAATATCTGTGGCAGTGGTATTTTACTTTGCATGACTTTGCGTAGAACTGGTAGTCTATCCTACCTAACATATAGTGTTTTCATTAGTCATAAAATGACATAAAAATGACAGTTGAGCTAAACACAAACATTTTTAGCTGGACTATTCGAAGAATAGTAGAGTCGAAGAATAGCAGTGCTTACCTATTCACCCGGCGTTGCGCTGGGTTTGGAGTGAAGTTAAATCTCAGCAACCCATCAAGATATTCACTTGAAACTTCACACATGTCTTTAGGCTGATATAATAAGCTCACTTACCAAGACCAATAACCCTGTCATTCTTTTTGACTAAATTATCCCTCTTTTTGGACTTTTAAAGTCTTAGTTTAGTTATGGCATGCAAGTTGTATCTCAGCAACTACTACACATATCAGCCCTCTTAAACTTCACACATCTTCAGGGTAATATGTTAAGTTCGCTGACCAAGTTCCATAACTCTGTCATTCATTTTGATGTCATTTATTTTGACTATCCGTCTTGTTTATATTACCTTTGTAAGTTTAGTTACAAACCGTAAGTTTAGTTACAAAACAATCTAAGGATAAGAGAAGACTTGATGTTATGTATGAAAAGCATAGGAGGGTTTGACACATGCATTGCAGTTTTGTAACTTAATGTTTGATTGACACAATTATAACTGATCTGTTTTTCATAGAGTCGTAGATACTTACAGACACCATCGTTAAGGTACACTAAATTTGTGTTGGTTTTCAATGCTCATAGGTGTTGAAATCAAATAAAAAAAAAACATGAAAAATTTTATTGCACAAAATGTGACATGTCCTGATATACAAAATATTGAAGTCAGACTACATGTATGTCAAAGCAACAACTTCTTGTTGGTTATAAGAAAATATGATGAATGAGCTTAAAAGGAATACATAGAAATATTATAGGATAGCAAAGCAACAAATTTTCATTATTACATGTCATTATCAAATTTGTATTATACAGGGATGCATTAATGATTACACATTGTACTTTGATTTTGACACTCTGAGCATTACCAAAATAGTTGTATATTAAATGACTATTATTTCAGCTTTTCTATTTTATATACCTGCATGTCAGCTTTCAAGAGTTGCATGTCTTTGTTAAGAAGTTTTATCATACCCTTTTGCAGCCATTTTTTATTTTGCATGCATGTGTTATTAAAATGTAGTGGTCAGTTCAATTCCACTGATGCAGTCAGCTTTGGTGCACGGTTTGTGGGCGGTTGTTTTTCTTCTGGGTTGTTGTTTTGTTTGTATTTACTGAGTTTATTATTTGTAGTTCCGAAAAGTCCAAGAAAGTCAATTGTTGAGATATTAATGACAATTTATTTTAAAGAGCAGTATGATCACACAAATATACAACTATTCAATCATTGATAAGTTCAAAATAATATATGATACATTCAAAATAATATATGATGTAATTTTAAATTTGCAACCAAGTTTATTTGAAGAATTTAAGAATAAAAGTAAAATATCAATTTTGGGGAAAATGCTTGCTTTGCTCTTTGTGAGAGTACATAGATTAAAAGATATTTAATTGAAACTTTGCATATTTGTTTAACCATCGTAATCCCCATCTGGATGCAAAAGTAGATATCTCTGTCAAATATTTTAGCAAAATTATGTCCCTTTTTTTTCTTAGAAATTTCGGGTGTAAAGTTTTGCATTCAACATCATATCTCTGTAACTGCTTAAGATATTGACTTGAAACTTCTCACATGTATTATGTGTCTAATGATGTCCTCAGTGTTCAACATTCGACCGGATACTGGCATGATGTTGCTCTTTTTAAAAATATTAATTTCATATGAGACAAATATTAGACATTTATGAAATTCCTGTGCTTTTCAGTGAAAATCAACATCAACAAGATGTGATTAACATTGTTGATAGTGAAGATGAGGAACTGCAGGCTGTTTTGTTGGAAAGTCTTCACTCAGACAACAAAGATAAGTTGTAAGTTGACAAATCATGTTCTTTATTAGTGTTCTTATCCCAAACTTTTGAAGTCTTGTTATCATGTTATTATTTTTTTGTCATCACATAACAGTCATGAGAGAATGCCTATGGCTATCCATCCTACTTATCTAAGTCTGAGTCTGAATTTCTGACAAAGAAAAATTTTCAAATGTCTGTAACATTAGAATGCATTTACATACAGCCATGAAACTTCATATACTGATGCATCTTGATGAGCTCTATCCGCCTAAACATTTTGGGGTCAAATGTTAAGAATACCCCCATTACAATGTCAAATTACATGAGCCCCCTCCTGGGGGCATCCTTGTTATATTTTATATAAAGTCTTTTAATTCAGGGACATTCCTGTCAATGTAGAAGAAATGAATATCAGGGACATTCTGAGGAACTTCCAGGAGGAAACCATCACAAACACTGAGTCAGTAACCAAATTATTGGTACTCAGAAGCCAGATTCTACAAACCACATTAAAAGGAATGGATAGGAAGGGTTTTGATTTTAGACGTAGACTTTACATCAAGTTTTCCGGTGAGACTGGGGAAGATCTGGGTGGACCAAGGAGAGAGTTTTTTAGGTAAAGTTTATTCTCTGCTCCTGTAAAAGTATTTGTGTGTTCTCCTATAGCATTTGTGCATATTGTGCTTGTGTGAGCTTTAAGCATCAATGGATGTCCGTCATCTAGGATTCCCTTCATTTATCATAGATTTTTAAATCTAAGAAAACCTGTAAAACTTCTCTTGTCAGAAGCTGTACTGAGGGAAGGCACAGCGCACATTTTTTCTCAAAGATTAAAAATGTTCATGCTTCTGTAACTAATGATACAATAAGTTTAAAAGTATACAAGTTACATATACCATAGTTTAATGTATGTACCATATACCTTTCTGAGCTCTATGTAACTAGCTTTTTTTCTAAACCCATGGCCCCTGTATGAGGTAAATAGTAAATGATTCCTTACATAACTAGTATGTGTGGACATACTTTTACTAAGAACAGATTTTCTACCTTTCCTCCTACACTACCTATTATGTATTGACTTTTTTAAATAAGTAATTGGTACATATATAACCTGCATACTGAGGTAAAGGTCACATAATGGTGATGGTGACTCAGGTGAGTGATACAACACTATTGCCCTATTGCCTCTTTAACTGTTATATTTTTACCCCAGTAAACGAATGTTTGTAAGGGCTATACTGGAATCTGCTTGTCGGTTACTCTGTTATTTGTGTGTCTATATGTCACCAGTGACCACAAAACATATTTCTTTGTAACTTCTCTTGTCTTCGAACTTAAAATAGTTGTTCTTCATCATAGTTGTTCATGTTGATAACATTAAGATATATTTTGTCAGAATTACATTTATCTCCCCTTTGAACTTACTTTATAATATTTGTAAAAATGTGTGTCTGTCACCATATTACATTTTACTTTAAAATTTCTCTGTCTTAGATTGGATTTACTTACAGCTTGAAATAGTTGTTCTTCATCTTCACCCAAATGTTTTGACACTCTTTTAAAGAATATACATGTATTATCACCCCCTTTGAAAATTGAATATTTTATAAAAGTGTTCTTCACCACATTACATTTCACTTTTTAATTCCTCGCTTTTTCATGGAAATAACTTTTTTATGATTTATACAGGTTGGTGTTCAATGCTCTACATGACTCAATTTTTTTCGAGGGTCCTGCAGGAGTGAAATTATTCTCACATGATTTACCATCATTGGAAAAGGGACATTACCGCATGATTGGACAGTTAGTGGCAATGTCACTATCCCAGGGTGGTCCTGCGATACATTTTCTGTCACCGGATCTCTACGATCTTATGACTGGGAGTAAAAAGGAGATTAAAGATATTGGTAATCTACCAGAAAACATCAGCACCATGATACAGCTGGTAAAACATTCTGTTAATAGAGTAATAATATTACCTTGTTCTTAGCTGTTCTGACAGTTTATTGTTATAAGATATTTTAAGCTACAGTGAATAGATGGTTAATAAATTTATGATGAAAATAACATCTTACACTATAAAAAATAAAAATGAGAAAGGTTTGGAATTGTTTTAACTCGTCTGTTCTGGCAATTAATATGTAGAGATGTTTTCTGTTGAAACTTAATTAATAACTGGTTAATCAATCACTTTCAAATGTTTGACAATTAGATTCACGTTACAATGAAAACAATTGTGTTTTAATTACCTCAGTATATTCTCTTTTACTTTCAAATATGGAACTCAATATTGGCAGAGTTTTGATTGAAAGTTGAAATATACATTTATTGGCACAACATCTACCATACTACTAAGGGCAATAACTTGTTGTTTTGGAATTATTCCCTTTTCATAACTGAACAGTAACAATAAATATGCCTGCTTAAATGTAATTATTGTTTCCTTCTTTGGATTCTTTTTAATGAAAACTTTCTGCTATGCTATCCAGCACTGAGAAAAGTCGAGCGTGCTACCTTAGTGACAGTTCTTGTTTTTCAGTTGCGAGATGCTGACAATGCTGAAAAAGAAGATGCCTTTCTCCTTGAGTATAGTGACCAACTTATAGATTTGGGAGTGTCAAATGTGTACAGAATGGCAAGAGAAGAAAAGGAGACTTTGATACAACTTTTATTAAAACACCACATATTCTACAGGTATTCACCGTGATATTCAGAACCTGAAATTTGCAATAGCATGTTTAGTTAACATACATTTTTCTTATTCTTCGGGCTGTCTACTGACAGGGCATATCTTGAAAGATATTTAAGATATCAATTTGAAATTTCATGGGCAATGGCTTGCACAGTCAGGACTTGAATAGCGCAGCCTATAAATTCCCAATTCCTTAGAAAAAGAGGTGCTATCATCATGCAACTTTTCTGACTCACATTCAAGTTCATATCTCCGTAATTTCTGAAGGGAATGTCATGAAACCTCACACATTTTTTTCTTTGATTGTATTACTTCATATGCACCATAACCCTGATTTACTTTTCAAATAGTTTAGCCCCTTTTTCGAGTTAGAAATTTTTTAATTAGCTTTTGTACTAAACTATCAAGAGTTTGAATAGCGCTGATTGCTATAATAGCTCTTATTGAAAACTTTATTTTAGTTTCTTAATTTTCTTAACTCACTATATTGAGTACAAGCAATTATTTTTATTTCTGTTTATATAGGACTTCTGCAGAGGTCTTTCAGTTTACATCTGGAATGAATAGCGTCAATAAAGCTTGGGATATGGTTTCATCATATGCAGACCTGTTTAGGAGTCTTTTCTGTTGTGACCCAGAAGAATTAGATGGTGAAAAGATGTTGTCATTGTTTAAAACTAATTTCAGCGATCAAGGCTCAAATCAAAGAGCTCTGGAAGAGATTTCCATATTTGGGTGGGAGACATTTATACAATCTATTGAAGGTGAATTTCATTTTATTGTTTTCATTAAACATCGAGTATAAATTTATATTTATTTTTACATTCTTGTATTGCCTGCTACAGAGTAGCTATGAGAAATAGGCATCCAATCTGTGTCGTCTGTCCATCGGTCATAAAACTAACCTGGGCGACTTCTCAGAAACTACTGAGTCCCCTCTTTTATTGAAAAACCTAGAAGGATAGTACTGAAACTTAAGTCAACTCATAAAGGAAACATGCAGAACCAACTTTAAAATCAAAGTCTCACTCAGAGGTCAAAGGTCAAATGCTACAAAATTGTGTTTGCTCTCTACCTTCAAAAAAGGCAATAAAGGATATGTATAACTCTTGAATCAAATGCTCACCCAGTATAAAGATGATCATGCACATTCAAACAAATTATCCCCTGTTATTTTACAACCTTCAAGCACACTACTCTCTATAACAACAGGCTGTGGGGAGACATGGGTTTTTGTTCAATCAAAGACTGTTTTCTAGTTGAATTTGTTTGTCCAAGAAAATGTTACCTTATACCATAATGGAAATTTCCTATTTTTTTTACTTATTAAGAGGTAATAAGATAACTACATATTTTTTGATGTTAATGATAGAAGTTATTACAAATTAACCATTTCTTTATTCCTTGTTTTTTAGCCGGAGAGATCGACGTTACTTTGGGAGAACTCTTATCATTCATAACTGGAGCTGATAAGGTGCCGCCATGTGGGTTTGATAAACTAATAGACATTGACTTTTACACATATGATGATGGAAGGTTGCCATCGGTCTCCACATGTTCTCTGCAACTTTGGTTGCCTAGGGTGAATGATCCAGATCTAATCACATCACTATTAGTGAGATCGATAAAGGAATCTGGTGGATTCCTCAAAATATAGGAAGTAAACTTGAATAGACTTTTGCCATATGAGAGGTCATGGTCAAAACCTATTAGATTTGGAATTCACGACCTTGTGACAAAACAGCTGAAAACAACCATTTATCATTTGATTTGTAGCTCGCCTGAGCATGCTCAGGGTGAGATATTAGGATCGATCAATGTCCGTCATCTGTCCACACTTACCTCGTTAACACTCTAGAGGTAGCATTTTTGTCTCAATTCTCATGTAACTTTGTCAGAATGTTTGACCAAATGATTTCTCATGAGTGGCGGCGTGGTCGAGTGGTTAACGCATCGGACTTGAAATCGTAGGATTGCGGGGCGTGCGTTCGAACCCAGTCAAGGGCTACCTGTTGTTTCTGTGAGCAAGAAACTTTACACTCATTGCTCAATACTGGTTGGTTCCAGGAACGGATTCGAGCGTGTGTTTATAAGCTTAAAGCTTTCTACACAATTGAACTAAAATAAATTGGTATAAAATGATTTCTCGTACGAGTTCGAACATTGGTCATTGGGGTCAAAAACTAGGTCACAATGCCCAAATACTTGTTAACACTCCTGAGGTTGAATTTTTGTCTCAAATTTCATGAAAATTGGTAAGAATGTTTGTCCTAATGATTTCTTGGACAAGTTCGAAAATGGGTCATCTTGGGTCAAAAACTAGGTCGCAATGCCCATACATGTATAAGGAAAAAGCTTGTAAACAGTCTAGAGGTTGCATTTTGCCTCAAATGTCATGTAATATGGTCAGAATGTATGTCATATTGATTTCTTGGACAAGTTCGAACATAGGTCATCTTGGGTCAAAAACTAGGTCACAATGCCCAAATATGGTAAAAACTTGTTTACACTCATGAGGTTGCATTTTTGTCTCAAATGTCATGATAATTGGTAAGAATGTTTGTCCTAATGATTTTTTGGACAAGTTCGAACATGGGTCATCTTGGGTCAAAAACTAGGTTGCAAAGCCCATATAAGGGAGGTTGCATCTTTTCCTCAGATGTCATGAAAATTGGTCAGAATGTTTGATTGATTTCTTGAAAAAGTCGGAACATAGGTCATTTGAGGTGAGGTCAAAAGGAGTTCACAATGTTCAAATATTGAGCCTTTGAATTTATACCACCCTACTTATTCAAACCAACCTCAGGTGAGCAATCTAGGGCCATCTTGACCCTCTTGTATAATGTTTCATTTTGAACAGCGTGTTTGATATTTGGAATAAATTAGTTGATTGTCATATGTCTTAAATCCTTATTATTCATTCAATGTATGAAAAATTACAATCATGTGTTAAAATAAGCAAAGACTGTATAAACTCAAATATAAAATGTGACTCTTATAGTTCCTTTTTCCCTTGTAATATTGGAACACGTCAAGGAGATAAGACAAGTGCTACTATTTTTATATTGTACATTGATGAGCTGTATAATTTGCTGAAAGAAAATAATATAAAGGGTATATTCATTAATGAAAACTTTGAAGAAATTGTTTGCCTCATGTTTGCAGATGATATTGCAAATTTTGCTGAAACAGTTGTAAACTTACAACAGCATATAAATGTTATTGAAAGTTTTTGTGAATCTACTGGTATGGAAGTTAATCTAAATAAAACCAAAATCATGGTATTTAGAAACGGTGGGACATTAAGTGGTACTATAAAGGGGAACAAATTAGTGTTGTTAATTGCTACAAGTATATGGGTTTAATGGTTTCATATAATTTGTCATGGAGTCAAGCTCAAAATCAGTTAGTTTCACAAGCTGAAAAGGCTATTTTTTCACTTCTTAAATCTCAAAAGCCTTTTGGATATTTTCCATCCAAAGAATTATTTCAACTTTTTGATACTATGATTAAACCAGTTCTAAACTATGGTTCCCAAGTGTGGGGTTATCAATATTGTAATAATATTGAAAAGGTTCAGAACAATTTCTGTAGGAAACATCTTCATTTAAATAAGACCATAAATACATGTATTGCTTTAGGTGAATGTGGAAGACAACCTCTATGTGTAACATATATAGTAAATTGTATCAAGTACTGGTGCAAATTGCTGACTATGCCCAGTTACAGATATCCCAAACAATGTTATCTAATGCTTAAAAAACTTGATGATGTTGAACGTATTTGTTGGGCAACAAAAATTAAGATTATTCTCTTTTATTATGGATATGGAGTAGTTTGGATATCACAAAATATTGGAAATATAGATTTGTTTGTATCTCAATTTAAAGAAAGATTATCTATACATTATAATCAATGTTGGAAGGATGATTTGAATTCGGCAAGTAGATGTTATCATTATAAACAATTTAAAAGTTTGTTAGATATAGAGTCATATCTTACTTTAGAATTACCTTTTAAGTTTAAAAAAGCTTTGACCAAGTTTAGATGCTCTAACCACAGTTTTATGATTGAAACTGGACGGCATAACAATATACCATTACATGAAAGATTTTGTCAGTTTTGTCTTTACTTATTGAATGTGAATACCATGCCTTTTTTGTATGTCCACAATATAATGAAACGCGAAATAAGTATTTATATACATGGTATACAGGCAACACAAGAGTTGAAGACTTTTATAATCTTCTCAAAAACACTTATGAACACACTATTAGAAGGGTAGCTCAATTTGTTTATCATTTATTATATGATGTACATCATGCTTCTGTTATTGACAATGATTAATCCTGATCATAATTATATATACCTTTTAAACCCATCTATGAATAATTTGGTTACCTAGCATGAAACTTTTTTATTACCCCTTTTTATACAAACAAGTCATCATTGTTTATCATCATTTGTGAAACACTGGTTATTTGTTTATAATGTTGCAGCATTACAAAAAAATGTAATCAGTAATATAATCTGTTATGATTAAGATGACATACGTAACCTTCATCATCCAGATATAAATTTTCAGTGTTATATTCAGTAGTTAAGTTAGTTACCATAATCTCCTTATTCTCACAGTTCAGGGGCTATTAAATACAAAGAATATTTTATATGTTTCATGTATAAATGGCAAATTATAAATGTTGACGTATTACATATCTCACATGGGCACATGATAAATAATTTAAGTAAACTAATTTAATACTGTTGTTTAAATTCCATAAATCCCACATATGTATAAACTAAAAAAGAGGGAACATCTACATATTATTTTTGTTACAATAAATACGAAACAGGTGATGATTTCCCATGTTAGATTAATTGTTTTTCTTTCTTTGTTCATATTTTTTTTGGTTTTTGTTTTGTTCATAAATCTTATGTTAATCTGCGGTAAATACTTCTAAAACTAGCACTTATAAGTAAATAAGTTCCAAAAGTGGGTTAATGTTAGGCACAACTATTTATGTATTGTTTTTATATTTGTTATATTGTATTATGGGCCGGAGGCCTTATGTTACAATAGAATATATTGAGTTGAGTTGAGTTGAGTTGATGTGATTCCCGTATTACCATATACCCGGCTGCTGATATAAATGTCCCTAGTCTCGGATCAAGCTACTCATTTTATGCCCCCGAAGGGCGGCATTTAGTAAGCGCTGTGTCTGTCCGTCCGGAATATCTTGCCGCTAGGAAGATTTCAATGAAAGTTCACAAAAATGTTTGTCACCAAGACTAGTTGTGCATATCGCCATGATTTTCTGCTCGGATTATTTTTGGCAGAGTTATGGTACCTAAATGGTCATTTTTAGTAAAGTTTGTCTGGACTAGTTCTCATATACCTCTGATGGAATCTTAATGAAAATTTATAGGAATGATCTTTACCAATGGGAGTTGCGCATTCAACTTTTCCTCGGGTATGGACTTCATCCAGAGCAAACTACAATGAGGGAACAACAAAACCACAAAAAGAAATAGAAGACATTTGGTTTATTTGTTTTACACTTACTTTTCTCCAGCCTAATTATGCACTTTATACATGTAAATATATAGATGCATCGTATCAATTCGCGTTGAAAGAATGAATAAGATATAGGTTGGAGAAACAGGGCAAATCAACAAAAAGTAGAGCAAGCTAGACAAAAAGACACATATTTTCCAATTATGTTTATTTCTGTTTCTTTTTTAACAAATTGACAAAGTCCAAAGGGCCGCAACAATAACCTTTAAGGCTTAAAACATGGCGAAATTTTGTTTAAAATCGGAAATTTTACTCTGATCTCTGAAATGTTAATCCCATGATGTGCTTAATTAAAGCATTGTTAACTAAACATTAATTAATATGATTCAAAATCCATGGTAACAAGTCTCGTGCTTCCTGTAGGGTATCTGGTTTACTCTTTCCACCTCTTTCAAGAAGACTGTCCAATGCTCTCCGTGTGGCTATATGACCAACGGGATCGGAAAGAGGATACATCTCTCTAAAAACGGTCAACTCTTCCATGTTTATCAACATTTTGTAGTCTTTGGTACCTTATAAAATAACAAAAATAATACAATTTTTATAAAAAAAAAAACAGTAAAAAAAATGCTTGTAATTTAGACGGTTTATTAGTATCACGTGGCCGAGTTTACAGCCTCATCGGCCTGCTGAACACGAACACATGAACATAATTGTTCAACGATTTCATTTAAACATCCAGCTGTAAAGTTAGTCAGTTTTAGCACGAATCGCTTGATATTATATGATGATAACGTAACCATGTTGTTATGTGTAAAAGTTGTTAAGTGTAAAACATAGTTTTATTGAAATGTAAAGAAAAAAGACACGTTTAATCCGAGAAAACAAAATCTTGCTTTTTGATTCTATTGGAGTTTGTATAGGGTAACACTGGAGACAATTTTAGGGGAGACGCCAATACATTTTTTGTTAACCAGAAGGAATAGAAAGTCAAGTGATTCTGTTACATTTGGTAATTATTCTAAACCGAAACGCCGAAAACGGTATATGAAAGGAGATTTTTTTTATGAGATAAACGTTTTCCTGCAGTTTTATTGTAAAATTTGTAAAAGATCGCCCGCAAAAAGGCTGTTTGTTTAACCCATGGACTTTCACATGATTGCTGTATAGCACTGTGTTCAGAAAGTATTCAGTTTGTTCGATAGACGCGAAAAGTAGCGGCACTGAATTATGACGTCACATTTATCTTGATATAGTTTTTGGCAATAGGCTCATATATGTGCTTTGGTCCGTATTATGTTAGGATACATTTTTTAGTCATGAGAAATGTTGTGTATAACAATAATTTGGTACAAATACCGTAAAGCTCTGGGTGATGAAATAATATCATAGGTTTTCCTTGGGGTGCGTCCTGTTGATTTTGCCTTCTGATCTTATGTCTATTCCATTCCAAGCGTATCTGGTCCAACTCTATCTGCAGTACCTGCATAAAGCAGTATCGAACGCATTCCCTGTTTGCAATGAAATCAATACAGGATATTTTTAGATACATTCACTAATTACGGTCAAAATACTAAACTTTGATGGCAGCTGTTATCAATTTAAGTACATTTTATTAAAAAACGATCAGAAGGAAACAGAAATTCTACAATTATATAAAAGCATTCACTTTATTTTCGCCCTACTTTCGTAAACTGTCAGCGACAAGTATTTTTAAATGAAATGTACCCGATCTTATTGGTACATTATCTCGCCAAAATCTCTGAATAAAATGAATTAGCTGAGAATGAAATTGCGCAATGAAAATAATAATTTTGTAACTTGAAAGGAAAATTAAAACAATAGCATATTTAAGTAAAAACAAGATTAAAGTTGATAACACTGACCACCCAGGTCTTTTCAGAAAATAACTTATTTTACAGAAATAAAGATAGGTTTTAATGATGTCCTTACATGTGAGTTTCATTGGCTGTGCTGTACACATTGTTCTCTTCCATGACTGAAAACATTTCTTTCCAAGCTGATGTGCATAGTTGGTGTAGTTGTCTCCACCAACATTCTATTCTCTAGATAAGTAACAAAACTATAAAAGTGATTCATGAGTACGAAGAATTATTTTACATCTTACCAAACTAACAAGCAATATTTTTACTATCACGCTTCGCCACTATAAGTGTCAAAATGACTAAATGTCTAGTCTGGACGACGGAACGATTTTCATGAAATGAGCCACATGCTGAGAAAATTAAACTACATCATTTTCTAAAAACTTGAAGTCAACATCTTTTTATGAAAATATATACGCACTACACACTTCTAACGAAACACTTTCCAAATTTTCTACAAAATGGTTATATATCCCCACAAAATGTTACTCACTGGTAATATAGCAGATCATATTTTGCATTGATGCGTTGCATCAATTTGCACAAATAAAACGTTGCCTATTATTTTGTACGGAGGTAAAAAGAAAAAGAACGATATTTTCATATATTTTTCATACACATTTTAGCAGTAGTTACCCTAGGTTATAAGAATGTAAGAGTTCCCAGTTCTTATTACAGCAGTTAAAAAAGACATGTTTGTCCTTTTGTACAAAGACGTTATCATTATATATGATAAAGGTTTTGTAAGCACATTAATATGCTATTTAACAGAGTGCGTTTTATATAAATAGTTCACCTGACCTGATTGGTGTGCGAACTGCCAATAATAACACTTTTTTCACCACACCGTCTGTCGTTATTGAACCATCTAAACGCCTTTTGAATATCTGCCAATATTACATTTTCGGTTCCAGCATCCATCCTTATGCAATAAGGAACTCCTGCAAATATTGTTACAATTTATACTTTCAATAAGAACTGATAATTATTACTTCAATATTTTGTTTTTTTAACGAAGCTAAATATAAAGCATTTACAGTTGGTGCTTTACATTGATAAAGGTAATTTTATTAATGAGTTCACCACTAGGTGCTATTTGCACAATTTTCATAATATTTTTTTAATTGAAGGTAATATGTATTTGTGTGTGCGTGTGCGTGCACGTGTGTGTGCGCGCGCGCGTGTGTGTGTGTTGGATTTAAAGGAACTTTTTGTTTTTTTGAAATATCTTTAATACTTTATAAGTTATCTTAAAAAATCAATTTTGAGGGGATATTTTCCAATGTAAATTTCTGCGACATGAAAAAAATAAAAATTCAAACTTTGGCTTTTATTGTCTTTGGATTGTTTGGAAAATACCAGGATGTCTTAGGTACTTCAAAATAAACATAAAAATATGATTCCTTTTGATATTTTTCTCAAATACTTAGACTATTATTTTACAATGGGAAAATGAGCTTTTGGCTACTAAATCAACATTTTAAACTTCTTGTAAAAATTCGAAAAATCCTATAACCCCCATTGAGATCTTTGAAATGATGTATTACTTGCATATTTTTTTTGAAATGCTTTCAAATAAGAGATGAAAATCAAGAAAACCTTGTTATGAAACAGTTGGATCAACATTAGGTGGGAAAAACTGAGTGTCTATAGGTTTTACCCAGGATCTAACCTTAAACCTCAGGAGACAGTCATTAGTCTAACCAACTGAGCTATCGCGCCTCCTATTATTATCGATCAATTCAATTTAATTCAATATTTCTTTATTGTCGATATAACATTTCTGTAACATAGCTTGTGACCGACATTAGTAAAAGTAAGTAGATGGATAATAATTTATCGATCGATCTGTCTAACTATTTATATATCTATAATTGCATCTATCAATTTACACACCCATCTATATATGTACATGAAATGTAATAGCAATGCGCTTTACAAATTTTAACAAATGGATACACATAAACATTTTATTCTTACTTAAGTATAATTATATAAGATATAAACAAACATCTAAGATAAATTGTACCTTCATTTTCCTGCAACCACTCCAAAAAGTAAGAAGCTACCACAGCAGGATCATTGTTTGTTCTCCCAACTTTTAACCAAAGTACTTTCCTGGAATATCTGTAGAAATGGATAAAAGCTGTATTATTATTATTATTATGTTTGGTTGATATAGTTTTATTATATGAATCGAGTAACTGCATGCATATGCTTTCATTGTTTACAGGGCAGCTGTTTCTGGTCAGTGTTATTGCATTAAAGCGCTCTGTAATCGCTAAGAAGAGTGTGAGCACTAATTATTATGATATGAATAAATGTATATTCACCCGTCGATAGCGCCATGGATGGCAAAACCAAATCTTTTAATCTTGTCGTAGCCATCAACGTGCACAAGATAGTTTGGACCTTTGTTAAAATATTCTCGTCTGGACAACCTATGAGACAACCTTCTCTCGATTCCTTCGGGGTCTAAACGACGGAGATGTTCAAGTACGGTGTCTCTGTGATATAAAATGAAATAGCATGTGAAGTTACTTATTCGCAAAGTAATACATATCATGTTTATGTTTAATCATATAAAACACGAATGTCTGAAACATCTGCGGAATGATTACCGAACATGCTGTAAAACAAACAAACAAACAAAAGAATAGCGTTCAATTTAAAATAAATAATTATGAACTTTGTCTCCTGGAAATTATTTTACAAGGACATGTGTTAGGACGATATTGTTTTTAGTATTTTAATGCAAATTATATTATATATAACGTTCTGTGGTTTTAAAAATTACAACGTAAATTTAAAATGAGATCCAAACCTTCCGACAGAAATTCCATGTCGTGACAAAAGCCTTGTTGTCATTGAACGGCAGCCAAGATTCCCGCCACTGCCTGCAAGCTCAGTCTGTCGAAGAAAACAATCAATGTGTAGTTTTATCGTGGAAAATGCATAGGCTTTGAACCATAACAGAATGTTTACTTGTAAACTGTAAACTGTAACTGTATCAGTGAGTACAGGCTGGGTAATTATTTTCAGTATTTACAGTAATTTGCATTTTTCCTATATTGGCGGAGGCAGTGGGTTCGAATCCCATGCTAGGAGGTGTTATTTTGAAGCCTCTTCAAAATATATTTGACATGATAACCATATTTACATAGTAAATACTTCAATCTGTCATTGTGGTAGTAATGTCTTGAGTAACTCACTTTTTGAAGCCATTGAAATCTACAATTTCTAATCTTTCAGCCCGAATGAGCTAAAATTCCAACTTGTGCCCAGTCAGGTTAATTTGAAGTGTTGGAAATTAATTCATAGTACCAACCACGCAAGGACGCCAATGTTAGCTAATGTTAAACATTTGGCTTATTCAAACTTGAATTGAATTTGTCTAAATATGAAATTGGCTCACACATCAATTAATGTAAGGTGAGTAAAATAGCCGTTTTACATTTCAGGTAAAAATGTCTTAAAGAATAAACGTTTCAGCAAGGCTTCAACAATAACATTATATATATATTCGAATCGCCTTCAAAATTAATACAAACATTTATTTAAAATGTACCTGAATAGCCACTTCCACCTGTCTGTGATTCCAGTGTTGGCGTCTTTTCAACTTTAACTGATTCAGTTTCCTTTTCAATTGACGGACACTAATAAAAGTGAGTTGGTATGAAAAACTTAACGATGACGGGTTGAGTAGGAATAGTTGAGCTCAAAATGTTGCACATTCCTGAGAAAAAAAAGTAAAGGGGGAGTACTTGATATATAAAGCTTAGAAACCGAAAGTAGAATAGAAAATTTAATACTTGTACACTGAAACACGTAAACTTTCACAAAATTAATTTCATTCCTAACACAGAATAGAATAGCCCTTGTAATAAAATCTAAGCATTGTTACAGTCATTGATTTGTAGAAGTCATGCTACGTTAATTAACTCATTTTGACTATATCTAACAGAAGATACCTCATATATATTCCTTGCTCTATTCTCATCAGTACAATTATCTCCTTATATGTGAGGCCATTATTAAAATGAGACCTGATGACAGTGTCAAGGTTTTCCTCCATGTTTATATTCAGTTATGCGCATGCCCAACAGGAAGGCGACAGTACGATGGTGACAGTACGACAGTACGATGGTGACAGTACGACAATACGATGGTGATAGTACGACAGTACGATGGTGACAATACGACAGTACGATGGTGACACTACGACAGTACGATGGTGACAGTACGACAGTACGATGGTGACAATACGACAGTACGATGGTGACAGTACGACAGTACGATGGTGACACTACGACAGTACGACAGTACGATGGTGACAACGCGACAATACGATGGTGACAATACGACAATACGATGGACTGTCACCATCGTACTATCGCGCTTCGCCATCGTATTGTCGTAGTGTCACCATCGTATTGTCGCGTTGTCACCATCGTACTGTCGTACTGTCGCGTTGTCACCATCGTACTGTCGTATTGTCACCATCGTATTGTCGTACTGTCACCATCGTACTGTCATGCTTCGCGTTTTCCGTCCTCAGAGAAAACGCGATGGCCCTAACAGTACACCGTAGAAAATAGAGCATGGGTTTACAATAATCATTTTCAAAATGGACGCCACAAATAATTGACGAAAGTAAGAACCCGAGGGGAACCAGGTTCAAGGGTGCACCAACCTCACACTTGCCCCAACAGGTTCTCCTATCACGAAACAAGTACAAGTGGTCTTGGTGAAAAAACTCCAACTCACCCAACAGCTTAACGAAGTTGCATGCAAAAGCACACAAATATATACAACATAAGAAGCTAATAGCATTGCAAAGCCAAAAAGGCGAGAACTCAATAATCTTATCTTACCAAGATCAGAGCATCTGAAGTCAAATTAAAAACAAATCGAGCTTCTGGGTTCTTAAAAGAAAAGATTTCTCTATAAACCTTTATAAACTCTTAAACCCCTGCCACCGTCATGCAACCAAAGAGGTAAGCATAATGATCAACTGTAGATGGGCTAATCACCAGGCCTGCAGAGCGTTGCAGAATATCATGTTGGTAACCTTGACTTTAATTTTCTTAGGTTTATAAATTTAATCTCCATAAAAAATCTGGCTGTGGAATACCTTGTTGCAAACGTGATATGAAACTCCGCCTGTATATTTGAATTAAATCTGGGTATCGGCGATAAAACTTGCAAAAGGTTTTCCTTAATTTGTGAAACCGATAACCATGTTTTAAAAGTGTTTCTGTTATGCAAAGATTACGTTCATTGAAGTCATTGACACCATTGCAAGCTCTAAAAAAACGAACAAGCTGTGAGATATAAACCCCGTAAGATGTTGCGCGAGGAACATCGCCGTTTAAAACGGAAAATTTACTATAATAAAATTACAATCATCTATTTAATCATATATTTTAGTAGTGACGTGTCCGTTGTAAATAGAAAGATTAAGCTCAAGAAAGTTTACTTGCTTATCTGAAGTGTTTGCTTTATTAAGGCTGTAGTTCTTTAGGATAAATTTATTAACCAAGGATGGAAAATGGTTATCATTTTCAACAAATCATCAAGGTACCCCGAGTACTTGTTATAAGGTGTGATAATATTATCCTGATGTTCGGTAGAAAGAGACAACATAAAATCTCTTTCATAACAGCATAAAAACAGATCAGAACCATTAGCCTAGAAGCTCGATTTGTTTCTTTTATCCCTGCCATCGTGTTCTTGCTGATTTTACTCCAGGAGCTCTGGTCTCGGTAAGATCATCGAGTACACGCCCTTTGGCTTTGCAATGCTATAAGATTCATATGTTTTATATGTTTGTGTGCTTTTGCATGCAACATTGTTGAGCCGATAAGTTAGTTGAAGTGGTTTCACCAAGACAACTTGTATTTGTTTTGTAATATAAGAACCTGTTGGGGCAAGTGTGAGGTTGGTGCAACCTTGAACCTGGTTTAAAACCCCAGTGGCAATTTGATTTGCCACTGACCGTTCCAAGGCGGTAATCCCTCGGGTTCTCATTTGTGTTAATTGTTAGTGGTGTCTTTTTTAAAACTGATAATTTTATTAACCATGCACTCTCCCTCTCCTCTTCTTGACTGTGTGGGGAGGCTGTTTTTCTGAATGTGGCAATTCCTGATATGCATATTTCACCTTTTTATGCAAATTTTATCGCCGATAGCCAGATTTAATTCAATTATACAGGTGAAGTTTAAAACCACTATTGCAACTGGTATTTCACAGCCAGTGTTTTTGGAAGATTTTATTTATAAACTTAAGAAAATAAACGGAAATATAAATTTCTCCCTGTTATTCGTAAAATCATCTGTAACTTCAAAAAGAAAGATTACCAACATTATATTCTTCAGCGCTCTGCTGGCGTCTTTGCGTTGTTATTAGCTTCTTATGCTTTGTTTGTTTGTGTTCTTTTGCATACAACTTTGTTGAGCTGATGGGTGGCTTGGAGTTATTTTACCAAGGCAACTTGTACCTGTGTGTTGATATATGAACCTGTTGAGGCACGTGTGAGGTTGGTGCACCCTAAATTCGTATTAAAAATCCCAATGGCAATTTTTATTGCCAATGACCGTTCCAAGGCAGTATCGCCAAGGGTTCTCTTTGCTAATCGTTTGTGGCGTCTTATTTGAATTGACATAGTTATAACAAACAAGCTCTCACTTCCTCTCTTCTTTTTCGCTGCATAGGGCGGCTGTGTCTCGTGAGTGTGGCGATTCCTGATATGCATATTTCACTGTTTTGCAATGCTATTTGCTAATATGTTATAAGTTTTTGTGCCTTCTTGTTTGCAATGCTATTAGCTTATGTGTTACATGTATGTGTGCTTTTGTATGCAATATTGTTGAGCTGATTAGTGGGTTTGAGTTATTTCACTAAGACAACGTGTACTTGTTCGTTCAAATGAAAACTTGTAGGGGCAGGTGTGAGGTTGTGCACCCTATAACCTGTTTTACACCCCTAGTGGCATAATGTTTTACCAATGATCATTTTTACTAATCACAATTCTGAAATCGGTATCAAACCAACTGGCAAACGGCGATTTACGCATTTCAGAGAAATCAGAGTAAGTAAAGTAGTCCCCAAGTTTCCTGTTACGTGTTAAAGTTGGTATTAACTACGTCATGTTGATAGGATAAAACCTGTGCGGTGCATCAATGGTCAAATTCATCTGTACGACAGTTTGATTAAATGTAAAATCGGTGCGGTTCATATTTCTAGGACTTGATCGGTGCGGTGCAACAATGGTCAAACATTGTCCGTGTCCGCGATTTTTCACAATGAAGGAAACAATTATATATTTCTTATTTCAAATAACCGCATAAACTTTCCCATCGATGGGGTCTCACTTTTTATATCATTTTTTCGTGTTCATTATGTCTTTGGGATGTCAGGACACAGATTTCACTATTATAATTTTTTGCTTAAAACCCTTTACTCAATATATACGCCTTTCATCACATAGGTTACCAGTTCAGGTCCCGATCAGCTGGCACAATAGTGCCATCTGATCTGGATCTAAAATTTGTGATTACTGGTCAGAAAAAAAGATCATAAAAGCGAACAGTTTAAATCCTAATCAGATCGCACAGATGTGCCAGCTGCTATGGATCTAAACTGTTCGCACAAGCTATGAAGGTATATCTATGGAGTAAAGGGTTAACAGAAGCCTTCATCCAGATAAAACATGGAAACCCTTATTTCCACTATCATTTAGACAAGAGGAAGTTCTTTGCAAGTGAACCAAGTTTTTTTTGCTTTTTCGTAAATGGATACATGTATGAGAATCATGGCACTGGTTATTCTCAATAAGCAAAATCGCTTCGCTGGTTTTCTGTACTTTCAGTACTTTGATTTTAATTGTTTGCGGTGTCTGTGTTGAACATAATATTTTTATTGATTTATGAACCATTATCTTTTTCTTTCTCTTCTTCTTGGCTGTGTGGAGAGGCTGTGTCTTCTGAATGTGCCAATTCCTCATATGCATACACTATATATGTAACATACTAAGAACTTCGCATAAAATGTTACACATCAAACTGCAAGATAATGAACAATGTCAAATCATTTTCTGTTTTGAAAACAAATGGCCAACTGTTATACTAGTATTTGTTGTAATACCTATATATATTAAAATATATACTCTTTGTTTATTTTTTTTGTTATAAATATCGAAATACGCATTGGTATTAGGAATGCCAAACACTATTTATTTCAGTTGCTATGAAAACATTAACTTCGTTCGTAAAACTAAAACTGAGTATGAAAGATTGAGATTGGAAATGTTTATGGCATATTTTTGTAAATTTAAAATGTATATTCAAGTCCACATATTTAAAAAATATATATATATAATGTGTTTCATTTCAGTGTAAGGTATTTGTTTTGTTATTAAGTAAAAGAACAAACAAACAACACAGAATACATGAAACTAATAACTTTAAGATAATGTTTACTAAAATGTTTTCATTCTTAATCAACACGTCGTATTGATAATTTTCAGCTGAAGTGCTAAAGTATTTGTGCTGTCTGCTTCATTTTGAACCAATTGTAAATAAAATCTGCCTTGTTTTGTGCAGGTAGCGTTATTAGAAAGTTGTTTTTCATGAAGATGTTTTCAAATAAACTGTACAAGCCGTGTTCAAAATAATGTGTCGCAAATATGGATAATGGTGCTTACCTCGTTATTATCATCATCAAAGATCTCTGCCCGATTGTTATTGTTAGTCTGATGATCTTGGAAATTATAGGTCTCATCGTTCTCGTCTTTCTTCAGAGAGCTAAGTGTTGGTATTTTTGAAATAATATTGGCCTTTTCATTTTCCTCGGTGGTTTTCATCACAGTAACATTGATTTCATCTTGAAGAAAACCTTCTATGCTTATGGAGACATCAGATGCCCTAGACTTAGCAATTGAGTAGAAAATAATTTGTTTACTTAAGAACTTCCTCATATAAACCGTTTCCAGGCTTATATTTGGAATCGTTTTCTTACGTTTTTAAATTAATTGTTTTACATATATTTGCGTATATGAAGAAGAAAGTCTAATTCATTCAACAAAATGATGATAAGTTGTTTATATATGCTTTTAAAACTAAAGGTGTACGAGGGATGATCCAAAATAACATAGACTTTTGTTATAGCTTTTATATTATTCAAAGTACCACAAATAAAACTACACAAGCTTTAATCGGAATATTTCCGGCATATTCTTACAAAATATCAGCAAAATAAAACATCACGTAAAAACTATGAACGATATAAACGTCAAATTAGATATCTCAACATCAATGAGGGTAAATTTATGGGCGCAACGTTAGCGAAGCGGCGCATGTTCAAAGTTTCTCATAATTCGCAGGAATGCGATGCCGGTGAACCCTCTGATTGAACATAATAATATTTCATTGCTGGTCGAAGTCTCGTCAGTGGTTATGAGACGATCAAGAAATGCAATTCCCACCGCTCCGTTTCACGGTCCTTTAGCAACGTAAGTGTAATCGTAAAAAATTCAGCATGCGATAGCTCGGAAAGCGCCCAAATAATTAGATCGCACCAAAGGCTTGACGCCAACGCCGTCATGCCGAATTTTGTCTTTTTTCCTTTCCCCCATGCCTTTTTTATGACTACTGGCTGTTTGGCTGTTACAAAACCACTGATGCCAAGTCAAAACTAGAGCTCGGTTAAGGAAGTTTTCCTTTGTGTCCGATCAATTGTTTTTAGAGATTCTGGAGGTGTCTTTCTAAGATGGTGACAGTATTATAATAACGCGTCTTTCCAGAGGATCTGACGGCGCAATTTCTGACGTTTTCGCGTTAGTGATAGCTCGCTTGAATATTGATTGTTTTCAAACACAACCTCTGAATGACTTAAAAAATTATACATATAATTTATATATCATATCATTCGTTTAACGTGCTATCATTCGTTCACAGTGCTATCATCCGTTTACCGTGTTATCATTCGTTTACCGTGCTATCATTCGTTTACCGTGCTGTTTGGCTCTTTTTTATTTTGTGTATTGACAGGTACATTGTATTCTTTATAACGTACAATGAACATGGAGTGCGTCGCACGATAGTTATGATTGTTATTCAAACAAGCGACGCGCTCTTGAAATCAATTTAACATATAAATATATTATATTTTAGCTAATTTTTTTACATTTATGTTCTGACATAAATTGGAATATAGTTTGTTAATTTGTTGTGACAGCGTTTCAAATAAAGATGCAAATGCATTTTAGACATTCTAGATGACCCTTCGTGTACGTTTTTTAACGTTTTACTATGTGTCAATAACAGTATTTAATAATAATAATTGATTAAAATAGTTGTAGAACACTTTACTCATGTAAATTATTTACCGGACCATGCGAAATATTATTTTATTGGTTTTTGTAATATTCAAATAGAATAAAACTTCTTTCCTTTTCGAACAATGTAATATTCGTTTATGATGTTATTGGTCATGTTCGCTGATAATTGTTTTCACATTTTGGTATAGAGGTTGAAATTTAAGACGTGTACGTGTACGGGTATATTTTGTACGTGTAGCAAATATTTCTGTGTTTTACGTCAATACATATGTATATAAAATTTACTACAAGTTATTTTACACGTTATCTCCGTGTACATAATGTTCTACACGTACGCCATTTACTAGATTGCTGCTAATTTATCTGTTAAAATATCAGGAAATGACTTTGGCCATAGTCAGTAGATATCTTTGTTCCATTCAACGAAATGAACGTCGGTTATATCCGAAATGTAAAAGTCAAGCTGTCCCTAAGTTTGATATTGTAGCTTACACGTACCCGTACATGTACACGTCTTAAATCTCAACTTCTCTATTATCAGTTGATTTACGTACATGTAAGTCTATTGTTACCGGTTTTATACGTGAAATAGTATACCCTTTAAACTAAAAACAATTCTAAACTATAAATAACATAAATTCTGTTTAATGTTGGCTTTATTTTATATTTACTGTGTTTTCCTCTTGTTGTCCAATGGTTGTTTGTTGAAAAATGCACTCGTTGACATTTTCCTTCTCACGTGTTTGTGCTGACCTCTTCTCCATGTCGTCATTCCGGTTTACTTGACGTTCGTTTAGAGGTTTCAATTGTTCTGCTTCTAATTCTTTATTTCTTTTATCAGCTAAATTAAAAAAGGTACTTTTTATATTTAATTTAATTAATTAAAGAAAATAAAAGGCAATATTAATTTCTCAAAATTTCTTTAAAGGCCATCTGTAAATTCAAAAAAAGGTTACCTACAGGTTATTTTACAGTGCTCTGCATGTAGGTTGGTGGATTGAGTTATTTCACCAAGACAGCTTGTACTTGTTTGTTCAAATCAGAACCTGTTGGCGGCAAGTATGATGATGATTCACCCTAGAACCTGGTTTAAGCCCCAATCGAAAATAATTTCGCCACTGACCGTTCCAAGGCGGTAACCCATCAGGTTCTCATTTTTGTTAATTGTTAGTGTTGTCTGTTTTAAAACTGGTCATTTTATTACCCAAGCTCTCTCTTTCTTTCTCTCTTCCACTTTTATTCCTCACGGTGTGTGTGTGAGGGGTGTCTTCTAAATTGTGACAACTCCTGATATTTGTATTTCACTTTTTATATACACATTAAAAGCTTGGGGAATTTGAGTAAAAGGAACGTCTTCCTGCCTCGTTACTACATTTATTCATTCTAAATAGATATTACCGATTCATATGAAAGAGACATAGCAGGAGGCAGAGATTATCAGTAGGTAAGAAGTTTTGGTTATTGAGATTTTATACATTAAAGAGGTTTTTTCACCTTATACGTCACTCTTTGATTGTTATAAAGCATTAACACATTTTAAAACATACTCCGGTTGTGATTATATTCATTAAAATAATTATTTATGAAAATTCACCAAGTAATACTATTTTCGTTCAAAAGATACTTAATATTATATTGAAGACTTACAAAACAGATGATGAATACTTTCGCCACATGATGAGGTGCATCATTTAAGTCTTCTTGAAATTCAATATGAAATAAAAAAGTCAGAGTACATGAGCAAAGAGTACGGATTGATAGTGTAAGATTTTTGTGTGCAAAATTTGGATTTTCCTACAGTTTTGTTCAAAACAAGATAGAATAAAATATTATATACTAGATTGTACCGGAGATTTGTGCAACACATTCTTAATTTTATTTTGAGTTAAAGTATCAAGAAATAGCGCCCATGCTGCATTCATTTTACAAATCATTAATGACGGGTATTATACACAATCTGATTTTAGGAAGACAAAAAGACACTACTTATTTAAATTCTTTCTTTTTATCACCTTCTGTTCTTATTTGCTTGTATTGTTCATTTAGTCTTTTTGAAAGTGATCATATTAGCTTATATTACCTGCCCTTTTATACTTTTGGCTTTATTTTTTGTGGCTATTCATGATATATATTTAAACTTCAACTTCACTTTCTGAGTCTAAGTCTTATTCATCGAACGAATCATTAGCCCTGACAACAGGGTATGGCGTATTAATTTAAAAGACTTGGTTACATTAAAGGTTACATTAAAACTGCTTAATAACATATTGGACTGTGCTTAATATTTTTACGAGGTGCTGCAGAAATGCGTTCCGTCATTCATTTTGTCGTCAACGTAATACCACAATTCTTCTCATCGATTCTGTATTAATGAGAGTATTTATGTGTGTAGGTATAAAACTTAAATCGATATTTGGTGTCAATCGCGGTATAAAAACGTGTCTTACACAACCCTTTTTCATACAAATAATGCAACGCATCAAGTACTGATTCAATCCTTACGTTTACTCATATTTTTTTAAACAACAACACATTTTTACTCACCGTTTTCTAATAATGCAGATATATAAAACAGATACACTAACGATAAAAACAACACACGCAGTTAATATTCCTCCAATCTGTGCATATGAAATAGAACTTTTACCTGAAAAAGTAAAACGTATTATCCTAATTATGTAGAGTTTTTGCATGTATCATCAACTTACTATTATCAGCTCGCTAATAATGATTACATAAACCGTTAAATATAATTATCGTTAATTATTGAATTGTTTAATAATACAGTACTGTGAACGTTTTAGGTTACAAACGAAACGCACGATACACGATAGACGGACGCACGTAACGATAGACGGACGCACCATACACGATAGACGCACGATATACGTTGCACGATATGCGATACACGTTTTTGACATGTACAAATAGCGGTGCGTCGATCTATATTTTACGAAAATTATCTTCTCGCAATGCAAATCAATATATAATTAGTACCACGAACGTGTGTTTCGCTGATATATTAATCTTCTTTTCAATTAATTGACTTTGCTGTCAATTGAAACAACAACAACGTTTTTAATTTAAGTAAAGACTTTGATTTACACAAGCAGTCTGTAACTGGATGCACGGATGATTCATTGTCATGACTATAATGGATTATTCTCATAGTTCTTAAACTGATGACTAAATAAAAATATGATGGAATGACTGAGCATGGAAATAGACATAATTTTGGATGAGCAATCGATTCGGATAAAAAAATTAAGTGGACTTTTCTACATTCTACATGCCTTTAATGGAGAAGGATCCCGATGCGCTTTGGAAAACATTGAAAACATTCCACAAATGGGGTTCACCTTTCAAATTAAGTCTATAGAAATTATTATTAAGTAGTCTCTAACCTGAAAAAAAATGATGTAAACATGTGATTACTAGTACAATGTTCGTTTATTCTCCATGTTTAATTCCTAACACATGTAAAATAATACAGATTGAACCACAATAAAGAGAAAACGGATTATGTATAATATAAAATATTCATATACATATGTACCTGGTGATAATATTGTATCATTTTGAAATGAATTTTAGGCCAAACAAAATGATAGTGGCCTACAACACAAATAATTTGACAGTTTTCCTTTTTTTTCAATTATTCTGCATGTAAATATATTTCTGGCATTATTCGCAAATTTATTGGCATGCAATATGCCGCAAACGTATTTGTCGAAGTCATGATTATTATTTTGTGTGATAAAAAGTTTGTTACAATAAACCCAAAATTTGGAATGTTTTTTCCCAACAAGTAGCTTTTAATATCTGAGGTAACTTAACTTTATTGTTATTGTTAGTTGTGTAGCATTTTGACCCCAGTTAGTGTTTTAAGAATATTCTATTCTTTAAACATGTAGAATTATACAAAATGAATCACCCTTAAGTGAAAATGGTTGATATTACATGTATATATAAAATATCCATACATGTGTATTTTGATTAGTGTAAATGAAACTGGTCAGGACCACATATTATTTGCTAGTTTTCAACTGTTTTTTATTAAGGATACTCTATCTTAATATGTTTTTCTCGATTTGTTTCTTTTATCCCTGTCATCGTGTTCTTGCTGATTTTACTCCAGATGCTCTGGTCTCGGAAAGATCATTGAGTACCCGCCCTTTGGCTTTGCAATGCTATTAGCTTCTTATGTTTTTATGTTTGTATGCTTTTGCATACAACATTGTTGAGCTGATGGGTGGGTTGGAGTTATTTCACCAAGACAATTTGTACTTGTCTTGTGATACGAGAACCTGTTGGGGCAAGTGTGAGGTTGGTGCACCCTAGAACCTGGTTTAAACCCCCAGTGGCAATTTGATTTGCCACTGACCGTTCCAAGGCGGTAACCCCTCGGGTTCTCATTTTTGTTTTTTGTTAGTGGCGTCCTTTTTGAAACTGATTATTTTATTAACCATGCTCTCTCCCCCTCTCTTCTTCTTGACTGTGTGGGGAGGCTGTTGTTTTCTGAATGTGGCAATTCCTGATATGCATATTTCACCTTTTTATAATCACAGTAGTTGTGTATGTGCTGTGTGGCGGCCGTAAAACGTCTCCCCGTACTTACATTCAATACTGTTATCTTTTCATCCCTCAGGGACTGCATTTGACATTCACTTTCCACACCCCCTCCCCACTCACTCATTTACTATTATATACCACATTGAAGGTTATATGTTCACCGACTTTCTGTTGCGTTTAAATTGATTTATTATTATACGCTTTCTGGAACCAGAATTGGTCATTTTGGTGTATTTTAGTAATCTTTTTACAGTCCCATCCCTTTGGGATCAGTGATTCAGGACGTTAATATTTATGGACATTGATCTGCGTGCTATTTATAGAATATAATGTTTAGCGCGCTTTACTGTCTATCCACGTATTACGTTGTGACGTCACTTGAGAAATTCAATGCAACCTAAAGTCGCTGGTCATATAATGGTATTCTTTCTACATATTTCATTATGGCGACACAAAAAATATTGAAAATCTATCTTTCTCCAATAAGGCTATCTTCTGCGTCTTCTGTCCAAAC
>JAZAYU010000712.1:0-174019 GCA_038501625.1 Corbicula japonica | reverse complement strand
AGAGTCGATCCGGGTAATTCCGTACATCCGGCTTATTCCGTACACCTACACAAATCGTGATTTTACCGTAAACCAATGAGAGCAATACGGTAAAAATAGACAAATTATGACGTAACAGGTTTATCGGAAATCCCTGTGGGTATTTTTGTTATTCCGAAGTGGCGCGCGTTTTTCCGTGATTTTGATTGGGCGAGGCACCTCTAGCGCGGCAAATTTTAAACTCCGCCTTTACGAAGTAAACAAGCGAAGCTGTTCCGCTATATTGCTGAAGGTAAGTACGGAGTTTACCGAAATTATAATGAAATGTTAAGAAAAATCGTTATAAATACTATGAACAACTCTTAAACTTTCTGTTAATATTCTTGATTTGTAAAAAATAATTTATTTGTATGAAGATATTAATGTTTCAGCGACTGTACGGAGTTAGCCGCATGAGAAAATTTTGAAAAAGTAACAATGCAGGTAAATGCGTACAGTTTGCACACAAAAGAATTCTAAACCTAGCGACGTATATCGAGGGTATACATTACAATTTACGCCAATTCTTATCAATATTGTATTATATTAAGGTCTTTATTATAATTTAACACCCAATCTTATTTATTTCTTTAGATCACTGTAAATATTTTTCTAAAATATCGCGATTTTGAATAGATCTAGATCGAATATTAAATGATGAAGACTACATTTCTATTATATGCAGGTATGATGAAGATTATAGTTGAGGCTATATACGCGGTCGGCATGCACCACCATGGCAGCCGTTCGTTGGAAGTAGGTTCAGGGTATAAAGTCTTGCCAGAACCGACAAACAGATTCGACCCTAATGCTTTGGCCATTTGTGATATAGAGACGGGCTCGGTTAAAGCATATATCAAGAGAGTAGATGCTATGGCACTTTCGATTGTTTTAAGGCAATTTAACATTCGTGCCCCAATCATGTTGAAACCTAAGTTTGAGCCAGTGTTTCGACGAGGTGGTCCTGTTCAGCGGTGCAATATAGGATTCTACTGTCAAAGTGAAGACGCCGAAAATGTATTGAGAATTCTAAAGGATAGCGGCTTGTTTGCTAAGTGCATATGATAAAACATATTTAACCCGTTTATATTCATATAATAAATTTGAAATAAAAATAAACTGTTCTAGACTTTTCGTTATTTTCAGAATGCCAAAACGCTACACCCAACAAGATTTACTTGCCGCTACAACTGCAGTACGGCAAGGAGCTTTGTCTTTGCGAAAGGCCAGCAAAAGATACTATGTGCCGGTCATGACTATTCAGGACAGGGTGAAGGGTCTCGTTGACGACTGTGCTAGGGCTGGTAGACCCACTGTCATACCAGAAGAAATCGAGAGCCATTTAGTTAAAAAACTAAAAAATGCTTCGGAACAGGTATTCTGCGGCAAGACAGTCATTTGATGTATAATGATGTATAATATATATAACGGTATCATCTGAAATAAAGTACAGTGTAGTAGCGGTGCATATTAATTTATTTCAAATATTATCGGCTACGCAATACCGTGTCCACCATACGTTTCACATCATTTAGGAATCTTATTATTAAATTTTATTTACGCAAACACATACACGGTTACCGAAACATTAATTTCGATATATAACTTTTTTTCTTGTATATAAACTTATAAATCGATGTTTGTAAAGTCACAAAATAGCTAAGGGATATTAATACCAATATTTTTCGTATGTATAAACGCAGTTAATGACTGAATATTGATAAACATGCAATGTACCCGCGATTCGCTTTGGAAAAAAAAAACAAACAATAAATAACATTATTTAATTCCAGGGTTTTGGTATAACACCAAAAATGCTAAAGATTAAAGTGGGAAGAATTGTGAGACGGCTTGGTCTGAAGACTCCGTTTAAGTCCGGAATTCCCGGGAAAGACTGGATGACTGCCTTTATGAAGCGGCATCCGGAGATCAGCCTTAGATCTCCAACTGCCCTCTCAACTGTTCGGGCAAAAATGTTGAACGCTACTGTGACAAATAATTATTTTGATGCCCTAACAGACCTATTGCAATCTCTAGACTTAACAGATAAACCCCACAGAATATGGAATATTGATGAAACCAGTGTCCCCCTTGCACATAAGCCATCTAAAGTCTTGGGCCCGACAGGTGTCAAAAACATACCTGGTCGAGTGGGAAATTGTCGGGACAACGTGTCCGTGCTGGCGTGTATAAATGCTGCTGGTGGAGAGGTCCCGCCAATGTTTATAGTCAAGGGCAAAACATACAAAAGCCTGTATGCCTACAACACAACAGAAGGTGTGCCTGGCGGCATTTATACATACCAGGAGAAGGCTTGGATGGAAGATGTGCTGGGGGAACAGTGGTTTCAAAATCACTTTCTTAAGGACTGTGGCGAAGAAAGGCCACAACTCATCATCCTGGACTCTCACTCCTCTCATGAAACGTTGGGCTTAATCGACAGTTGCAGGCAAAATAACATATCGTTACTTGCATTACCTCCTCACACCACGCAGTGGCTATGTCCTTTAGACAAGACAGTTTTTGGTCCCTTGTCAAGAGAATACTCTGCTGTGTGTTCAGATTTTATGGCCAGCAGCCCCAATAATATGGTGTCCAAATGGGAGTTACCGCGTCTTTTCCAACTGGCCCACCAAAAAGCGTTTACCCCAACTAATATACAAAGTGGCTTCAGAAAGTGCGGTATTTATCCGCTTGATCGAAATGCCTTACCCCAACAGCAGTAGCACCATCTCAACCATTTGAAAAAGGTGAATCTGTGTCTAGTCTACATGGGCAGGAATCATCGTCATCTGCAACTCTTCCGGTGGCAGATGGTCTGATGCTGTCATCAACATCAACTGTTCCATCGGAAGAGGGGCTGGTGCTATCATCAGCAGCAGCTGTTCCGCCGGATGAGGGGCTAATGATGTCATCGTCAGCAACTGTACCGGCAGAAGAGGCGCTGATGCTGACAACATCAGCAACAGTATTGACAGAACAGGAACTTATAGAGTCCGTACTTGGTGGTTCTGTGCCATTCACTCTGGATGCCGAGGGAATCATCAACATTCAACTACCTGTGAGTGTTTCTCCAGAGCGGATTCCTTCGGCATCAGAGTGGATGGCTCAGTTTGACAATGTATGTACATTGCCTGTCGCCGACAGGCCACCAAAAGTATCGAGCAAAAAAATTACATCGCACGGATTGCTTACAAGCACAGAGATCTTTGATAAAAAGTTAAAAGAAAAGGTCCAAAAAGAGCAACAAATCAAAATGAAAGAGGAAAGAAAAATAGCTAGAAAAATAAAACAAGACATGAAACAAGACATAAAAAAAGACATAAAACAAATGTAATGTTAAATGAGAACAGGTTATATATGTGCAATGGAATTGTTCTCGTTGTTTTCGCACATGCGAATTATGTTGTTTATGTTCATATTATACATACCTATAATATACATGTATAATACCAAAGCTACTAAAACAAAATCAAAATAAATTAAACCATTAAAATATGTTTTCTTTCTTGTATAAAGCTATTTGATGATCCACAAAGGTAAAGTATTATTAGCAAATATTTCATCCCTGCGGTTCAGTAGCAATAGAATATAATTGCTAAAATAGCAATAATTGAACTTCACCTTACAGGTAAGTTTTGTTTAATTGATAATTATGTATAATTATGGATTATAAAAAGTGTACGGAATTACCCATGATTGTGTACGGAAATAGCCGCAACGTGTACGGAATTAGCCGGCAGCACCAAACACCTTTATCTCCAGTAAATAATTGTCAACCAATCAAACGAGCTAATTTCCTTTACAGTGCACAGAAACTACAGTATAGCATTTTACGACTGTGACGTATAACATAAACGCCGATAATCTGTTATTGTCGTAAATATGTGTTCTTATCCAAATGTGTACGGAATTACCCGGATCGATCTAGACTCTAGCGCAGTTAATTTTATTTACTTATTTTAACTTATTTTGGCAAATGGGAAAACGGTAGGATAAATTCTTTTGGGACTAGCTTATGTATCACCCGATACGATCGAATTACACACGTTTTAAGTTCGCTCAACTAGGCGATAGAAAGGGACATTTCATGGATTTTGCTTGCTTTTTCAGGGTATGTGATAAATAGAATACATTATTCGTGATCATTTTATACTGAAATTATTAAACTCGTCATCTAAATCGATATAAAACTCGGCAAAAGCCTCGTTTTATATCGATTTAGATGACGAGTTTAATAATTTCAGTATAAAATGATCACTCATGTTGTATCCTCTCTATATATGAGCTCTTAAAATGTGTACTGGCTTGTCATTAAATAGTATATATTAAATACGCATACTGAGCTTTTATATAACGGTGTTCATAGTCTTCATAGCACGAACATTTGTCATTTGGAGGCCTTCACGAATTTCAGAGTCTGTCGTCAGATGGCAGTGATATCTATGCAACTGTACTAATTTTGGTTAAGAGAACAAAAATGTAAATCATGTAAATTACTGATATGAAATGAATGTGCACAAATACAAGCCAATGTATTTCTGGCAATTGTGCTAAATCATCACAATAACTGCATCAAATTTGAAAGATATTAGATTGAGATCGCTTTAAACGTAAGTTGAGATTATGCTATTGAGAATGATCCGATATTATCCATTATCTTACATTTCATATAAAATATAAAACACTATATAGTACATGATTGATAGCCAGACAGTCACGTGATATACACTTTTTTTCGTCAATGAATTTTTAACCTTTTACACCTGATATATGATAATTGCCTTAACAGATTACATGAAGCCACTGGAATCACATTTCTTTATCACATTTTATTATCAATTAAAAATTATTTTTACCAACGTTAACATTGTTGATTTTATTAAAACATCAATCAAAATGGAAATGAAATTGAGAAATGTCGTCTGCTAAACCATATGATGTCTTTAATGACATCACCTTCCTACGGGCATATTTTCCCCACGACATAGGTCATATGGGGCACGTCTCAGGAAAATGTGTATTTAGTCATATTTTGTTAAGATTTAATTTGCAAGTGTACAAAGAAATAACTATTTTTACAGAGAAACACACAAACAATTTTTCCTCAAAAATTCATTGATAAGAAGTATATTATAATGAATTATATAAATAGAAAATGTATGCGATTATTTGTGTTCAAATAAATGTGTGTTCTCATTAAAAAAGAGTGTTGTCATTTCATCATAAAACGTAACTCTCGTACAACTGTGATCAGGATTTTGATAGCCAATTAGATCTAGATGCTGTCAATTTTTACGCATAACACAAGCAATTCGATTTATTTTGATGTAATAAAAAAACTGAAGTGGCTTGATATTTCGGTATCATTTATTATGAACTGGTTTATTTTTTGCCCAATTCGCACAGCAAATAGCCTAAGAGCGTAAATACCAATCTCAGCGAACTTATCGTTTATCCTATAAAAGTAAAACAATTTGAAATTCGCGAAATCCTAATTGCGACAAAAAGTACTTAATGGTTTCTGCGCGAAAATTTATCACTACAAAATCAACCGATATCACAATATATGAAATGTTACGCCTAATATGCGAACTAGTTGGTTATTTAAAAACTAGCAAAAATAACTTTCAATGAAGATACTAATAAGTATTATCTTAATGTATGCGCAAAGATCAAAAGGTATACACACACAAATATGCCTCTTGGTCTTATATTTCACCAGATAAAAAAAACATTCGTTGAAGAATACGAAAAGGGAAAGGTCGCCGTATGGATTGAGAATTCAAATGTATAATACATAAACATTATTAAGCGATTTGCTTTTAAACCAATACACAAATTTTAAATATAAATAGTATTGTTATACCCCCACAAACGAAGTTTGAGGGGGTATATAGGAGTGAGCTTGATGGTCGGTCTGTCGGTCGGTCGGTCGGTCGGTCGGTCGGATTCTTCGTTTCCAGATGATAACTCATGAAAGGCTTGACAGAATTAAATAATTTTTGGTACACAGGTATATCGTCATACGATACAGGTCAAGTTCGATTTTGGGGCTGGTGGGATCAGTGTCAAGGCCACTGTTACTAAAAATAGAAAAATGGTTTCCGGATGATAACTCATGAAACACTTCACAGATTTAATCCTTGTTTGATAAATAGATGTAACATCACAAGATACAGGTCAAGTTCGACTTTGGGGCTGGTGGGGTCAATGTCAAGGTCAGTATTACTAAAAATAGAAAAAGGGTTTCCAGATGATAACTCATGACAAACTTCACAGATTAAATCCTTTTTTGGTACATGTATGTAATATCAGAAGATATAGGTCGAGTTCGACTTTGGAGCCTGAGGGGTCAGTGTCAACTTAAAAAAGAAAAATTGTTTCTGTACTATAACTCATAAAATACTTCATAGATTTAATTATTTTTGGGACACGATGTAACATAACAAGATATAGGTTAGGTTTGACTTTGGGGCCTGTGGGTTCAAGGTCAAGGTCACTGTTATTTAAACTTCAAAACTTCGTTTCCACTCAGTAACTATAGCTTGGAATGAGATTCTTAAATGAAATTTGGTGTATTGGTGGTTTTTGTGAAGATGACTTTTGGGATTCAAGGCCTGTGGGGTCAAGGTCACAGTTACTAAAAATAGAAAATAAACTGTGTGGTCAATAACTTTGGTTCAGAATGAGATATTGTGATGAAAATTGCTATATATGTAGTTTTTGTGAAGACGAAACTTGGTATTGAAATTGGGTCTGATGGGGTCAAGGTCACTCTTACTAAAATAGAAAAAATGGTTTCTGGAGGATTTCTCATAAACAATGTTTGGCACACCGTTCTTAGATAAAAGTTAGATAAAGGCTACTGTTACTAACATATTCAAACCATTTCTGCTCAATAAATTTATAAGGAATGAGATATTGTGATGAAACTTGCTGTATATGTGGCTACTGTGAAGACGACTCTTTGGAATGAAAGTGGGGCACATTATGCCATTGATTCGAAGCATTCCCAGTTCAATTATCAAGCATACATGTGGGGGTATTTAATCACTTTCAGTGATAATTCTAGTTATTATGGACATTAAATGATCCTTTAAATCTAAAATGATATACACGATTTAACATTATAACTATAATTATGATTTTATATTAAGCGCTAGCATCTAACAAATGAAGTATAACACAAATATAGAAATCTTAGAAATTTATCGGTGAAATAAGTGATATTACATTGTTTTGATTTCATTTTCATTTCCACTGTTTTACATGCTTTTACCCATGCGTAAAAATATTCAGAAGAAGAATGTTTAGAAAATGGGTTCAAAGTAAAGGTAAAAGTCATGCTACCTGCTTTGGAGTTCTTTTAATCTTCTAATTCTTTTCTCGACACGCAGTCCGATTCCCATTTACGAAGTAGAGTATAGTTAAGCAGCTCATCACGACTGGTACAGACTCCTTAAATAGGAACTCAACTTGTTGATGTTCTTTACATTGTTCTTACACCATTGACACTCTAAAACATCCACCCCATTGTGCGTCAGTTTCCTGTAACAGTATCATGTTATCTGAGTCAGTTATCAATAAACTACTTTTTTATGACAATGTCATATTTATTGAAAGTGTATGGTTATGATAAATGATAGGAAGTTTAAAAATAATATGGCTGTATTGTTACTAATTTACCAAACATATATTGTATTTATACATCTAATTTCTAATTACGATAACGATACGATTACGATAACTAACAGTATTACCGAATGTTTTTGATATAAGATTCTTAATAAAAACAACATACTAAGTACATTTAATTGTTTTTTAACCTTATTTTCTAAGATGGCTACATTTAAATAAACATTAATGATAAAATACACGTATTAATATTAATATGATTGCAGAGTCGTTTAAAGATGCTAGAACTATCAAACTCTCTTCACTGATAAGCCACACGCAGTATGATTGTTGTCACTGACAAAATGGTACAAAACAGATACACCATTTACGACATGCACAATTCTTGTGATTTAAGATATATTCTTAGCTATACTTAATTTGTTAAAATAAGATTCCGTAATGTATGGTCAGGTCGAAAAGTTTACAAGACAATAATAAATTTATTTATAGCTAAATATTTCTTGACAATCACAGTAAGCCAACTGGCTTTCATATTCTGTTTTCAAGAAAAGCAATTCAACTTATACAGGAACACGAGCATACATGTATGACAAGAAATCTTAGTATGAAAAGGGCTAATTGCAGATATTAAATTTAATTTTCTGTCTCGGTGAAGGACACAGATTTACACAAATGAAGAAAGTCTCGTATTTTCTTATTTGTTTATGGTAACGAAATAATTCCAAACCTGTTTAATAACAATAATAATAATTCGACACAATTACATTGTTGATCAGCATTTTTAATCATGACCAATGAAGCAAACAGATGTACAGGCTGATCTGCATAAATTTACACTAATGGGATAAAAATGTCTAATATTGGATTAAAGGGCAAATCATCACATTTCAGAACATGTAAAATGTTTCCTATCATGTGTGTACTTTGTCAAAACTGACGCAAAAAATCCAAATTCCATATCTTCAACTTAGTAACAAAACGGTATGACTATTTACTTCAATGTTACAACGTCAGATATAAGTAGACTTCTCATTTATTTCGAAAAATAACAACTGCTTTTATTTCCGACTTTAAAGTATAATTTCCAAAGAAATCAACATCAGATTTTAAATCAAAGATCCACGCAGACCTTCTAAATGAAATGATCGTGCGGTCACCAACTGAATATTGCCAAATACAATTGACCTGTCTATCTATATGCTATGTACATAAACATGTTCATATAATGATGTAATTTTCGCCTGATAGGCTTGCTTATTTTAAGAATCAATGAACAAACTACGTGTCTCACACATAGTGGAGTGCATATATTTACAAGAACTTGTAGTTAATATATACAAATGTTTCAATGTGATCGTTTAACTGTGCTAAAATCGTTCATATAACAGTTTCTGTAAGGTGAATAAATGACACTTTTAAATACTATTTGTATCATATGTGATAATATTTTTTTAATTACTATATTGTTATTTCTCGCAGGTTTAACTATTGCGTTATTTACGAAACGGACAAACGCGAAATCAAATCACAGCAAACTTCAATTTATATTAACAAGTCTTTGAAAATAAATACAACTGCGCGAATTAATACCTGCGTGCAACTGTGCTAGAAATTGTTTTCTTCACAAATTTAGATGATACCACCAGACGATTTTTTTTCATTGAAAATGATCCACAAGGGGTCTATACAAGGTATCACAGAGTTAATATGATTTCATTAAATTCGCCAACTATTCGAAATGTGGAGATTAATTATAAATTTAATCGCGAAGAATAGCCAACATTAAAGTTAAAAATTCTTTCTTTTATTAACTCGAAACTGATATTATCGCTGTTTGTGTAACTATTATAAGCCGCTTATATTGATTTTTAATGTTTGTTTACAGATATCTGTTCAGCATACCGTACGCTTAACCTGTGATCAAGTTGTGCACACTGCCAATACTATATCAGATAGACCATGTGTCGATTTCGATGATCAGGTAGTAGTGAAATCAAAGCGCTGCAGGCGCTGGAGTAACCACTGCCTGTACCATCAGCATAAAATTTACAAAACAAATGTGTGGTGCATGTACAATGTTGACAATATGAAATGGAATGGAATAAGTTGAAATAATAAGACATTGCAGACTTATTTCTGTTTGTTAAATGAAATTGGATTTCTAATTTAACAGAGCAACTATTTGTCAAAGTGAAAGAAACTATTCTTTAACATATTTCAGTTTTTATATATATATATACATATATATTGTATAATGCATATTTTTTATTAAGAATAGCAACGGGCATGAAGGGTTGAACATTCATTATAAATGCTCAGATTACATTAAACTAGAATGTTGTGTTCCGCGGAACACATGTGTCGCCTGCATGGAAAACGTTGAAATGTGGGCCTATGTTTAATCATATACAATAAAAATATTTTATTGAAGTTGATTTCAATACTACACAACAGAACACGTGTCATCTAAATTGCAATTAAAAGGGGAATAACTAAAATAATGGTGAAACCTGAGTTATCATCTTCAAAAATTGGTTTGTAAATGCAGATGAGTTATTCAAAGTATTAAGTGAATTAATTGAACAAGTAATTTCCATTTTACAGGCATTTTACTCATTTTCATGTTAAAGTAACTCATACAATATTGAAACTGGACTTATCATTCTTGTTGTCACAGATGGCATTGTTAATGCTGATGACATATTCCAAGTACGAAGTGACTAGGACAAGTTCTTTGAAAGTTAAAGTCAACATTAAGTTTCATGTTAAAGTTGCATTTGTAAGGGGCATAACTAAAAAAATATTGAAACTGGAGTTATCATTCTTGTCATCACAGATGGCATTGTTCATGCTGATGATATATTCCAAGTATGAAATGAATAGGACAAGTACTTTCAAAGTTATAGGCAACATTAAGCTTCAGGTTAAAGTTGCATTTGAAAGGGGCATAACTAAAAAAATATTGAAACAGGAGTTATCATTCTTGTCGTCACAGATGGCATTGTTCGTGCTGATGATATATTCCAAGTATGAAGTGAATAGGACAAGTACTTTCAAAGTTATAGGCAACATTAAGTTTCAGGTTAAAGTTGCATTTGAAAGGGGCATAACTAAACAAATATTGAAACTGGAGTTATCATTCTTGTCGTCACAGATGGCATTGTTCGTGCTGATGATATATTCCAAGTATGAAGTGAATAGGACAAGTACTTTCAAAGTTATAGGCAACATTAAGTTTCAGGTTAAAGTTGGGGGACTACCGGACGACATTGCCACCGCCGGACAATAGGATCCCTATGTGTCTACCTGCTATCGCAGGCGACACAAAAAGGATTGAATGTATTTCAAGAAAGTGATGTCACTTCCACATAATAAAGATTACTTTGATCCTTACAGTATGTGCAGCCTGCAATCCCAGATTAGGGACAGCCTATCGGTTACAAAAACTTAATCATTCTTTCAGCATTGCTGAGATAGTTGTGACGGAAGGAGTGCAGAGCTTTTATTTCACTTTCTGTAGCAATTCATGGTTGTGTAGGTTTGAATCACAGTTTGAGATTTTACTAAACTTTTTAAAAATGTATCTGACAATTTATATGTGTTTTCAATTTTAACAACAAAGCATAGAAGGTGAAGGCTAATGTTTGTCAACCTTGCTAAATGTCCACTCAGAACAGAAAAATACAACATGTCACTGTCTTTTTAAAGTGAATAAAACTAATTTCTTTGTTACATTTTTTATTTAGCCGATTCCCACAACTTTCTTAATAAATAAACTTGTTGGTAACTCTGCCGGTTAAGTATTAAAAGCTACCTTAATTAAAAAGCCTAGGGTGCAAGTTAGATACTGCAGAGCAAATTGTCATTATGATGTCGGCATGTGGAATCGTCTGAAGATTCATTTTTGAACTTAAAATTTTAAAGTTTTCAGCCTCTCTATGGCTCGCTCCACATGTATTCTGACACGGGCTATTTTCCTTCTTCGTTCCACTTCTCTGGCACTTAACTGTTTTTTCCTCTAGTAAAATCTGGCATAATTAAAGTTGCATAATGCGATGCTATTTCCTCCGAAATAAGAAAGCCACGATCAGCCAGTATTTGGTCATCTCTTTCAATCAAATCCAGAAATCCTAAGCGAACAGTTATGACCTTCTCTGATGTTCTGCCACCAAATGCATGTGAAACGAAACTAATCGCACCACTGTTGGGGTAATGGCAACTAAAAATTTCACAGCATTGTGATGCTTGTAATTCGACCATGTTGATGCCCGTAATGTCAAGTTCCCTGCTATTTCAATGAAAACTTCACAACAGTCAATTATTACCCTACATTTACGGTATGTTTCTCGGAAAACATCCGGAAGATTCCTCAACACAGATTCTTTATCTGGCCACAGTACCAGAAAGCCAATTTTGTTTGCAAGCTTTTGCAGTCCTTCATTTAATGTGTTGGATATTACAGTCCGGGACTTAAAACCTGAATGCAAGATCGTCATTCTGTAAGTTTAGTCTCAGTTTCAAACTATATTGGACTTTGGTAGAACTGCCTGTGTAAAATTCACCAACCATTAAAAACACAGCATGATTTGGTATCCAGTGTAAATAAAGTTTAAGCGTCTTTTCTTTCTCCCTCCAGAATATTGTCGGAGAACTTTATAAGCATAATCTCCTCTTTCAGCCGATGGTTCTCTTGCTGAAGCTGCCCAATCTCCTCCATTGCTTTCTGGTGATTTAATGCATCGGTCATGGATATCTGAAATAATATGAAATATGAAAAACACAATATAAAGCAGAAAAATAAGGTACTAATCTCCTTAGACTAACAGTGCAGCTCCAGATCAGCTGGCTTGTTTGTTCCATCTGATCAGGATCTAAACTGTTCTCTTTAAGGTTATTTTTTACCAAGATGCCAACTTATCTTAGATTATGATCGGACAATATGGGTTTGTCAATTGATCAACCAGGTACACAAAAGCGTTAAATTTGTACATACACTGTTTTATGATGAATTTAGAAAAACTCTGCAGAATTTTACAGTGAGCAAAATTCTGCAGAGTTTTTCTAAATTCATCGGCACCCATTAAATACATAACATGATTTTATGTCATGCAAGTAATTAACCTGAGAAGATTTTGAGTAATATACAGGTCTGATTTTTCTGGACTGGTGTCTCTACTGGGAGAAACTTACTGTAAGCTGGGCCAGGTCAAGTAGGGCTTCTGCAGCATCACATTCTGAACTTTTCTCATGTTTCTTTACATCTGGGGTGAAGAAGGCTAGCTGCTTCTTGGATCCCGCAACACTGTTCTCTCATATTGATTACCCATGTTTACACTTGGTACATAATCTGGATCACGGGGACCATCACACTTTCCTACAACACACACAAATATAAAGTGATAAACAGAAATAATAAAAATATTCTCGACCCTTCATTTAGTACTCTTATCACAAACAACGTTACCATTGTAAATGTCGGCCACGATAATTTCTTGGTATAAAGGATGTGGGTGGGGTAATCGTTGAGCTCCGGAAATTTGTACTTTTTATTTGATTTCAAAACGAAAGCATTGATAATTCTATTAAAATAACTATTACAATGTCAAAATATTTATTCAATTAACTAAGAAACTCACCTTTGACAAAGTGGCGTCCACAAATGCGATCGTCGACTCTTGCAGTCTTGGTTCCCACGGTGAATTTTACTCAAATTACTGTCCAAATTTACATCATTTTACGGCCGCTAACCACTTAGTTCTCCGTGTAGTATTCTTAGGAAATCTGTAGAATTATACTCCAGCTTCGTACCTTTGACTGCATCCCATAAAACAACAAGATTAGAAACGACCATTTTTTATTTTTGTTTACATGCAACTCCCAGGTTAATTTTTATAATCAATGGTTGTCTATAATTGATGCTTTTGCAAACCACAGCGGAAAACCCCAACATGTGACTACGCTATGACGTCACGAAAATATCTCCTATAGGATTATTTTTAGATTGGAAAAACACGAAATCTTGTATTTCTCCGCGTTATTTGCATTATAAAAACAAATAATAATTTTTGCCATGCTGTGGAAGTATTTATTCGGTATCACATACAAAATGTTTTTGTTTTTTTTAACTTAATATCTTTATTTTATATCATTACATTGCAACCAGTAAAGACGGTTCCACGATAGACTAAGGAACTACTTACTCTGTGGATGATGGGTTTCCTGGCGGTAAATCAATTAATCCTAGTATATATAGCGAAGTTGCCAGGCTCAGAAATTCGGTCTGTTAACACTCTAACCACTGCAAGCAGTGGTTACAAAAACGATCTTAACTTAGTTTATTTACAAAAGACATCCACGTTTTTGAGTTGTACAAATAATTATCGCAACAAAATTCTTTAATACTTTTCTACTTCGTTTCACTATCTGAAACAATTCTCGTAATTTTTCAAGATGACGGCTTTTACACAATATTATTATGTTAATCTGCCCAAAACCAAAGCCCAAGATCATAACATCAAAATGTAGACTAGTTCTTAAATAGGTTGAAGTTTGTACACTATTTCCTATTCCTGTAACAAATTATGACAAGGGCTTTCCAAGGATATAAAACTAAACTCCATGATCCACGTCTGTGCTGAAGCTGGTTCGTCTTGAATGATGGTAAATTAATAAATTGAGTTTGTTTTATTAAGTTTTCGCTATATTTATGCAAATAATTATTATCTTTCTTGTGAAAGTGTTTTGTTAAAATATTCTAAAAATGATTGAGTCCAAGTTTAAATGATTGGATATCTACTCATATAATTTTATTATCATAAAACATTAAAAGAATGTATTTGAAACAACTGCTCATATTAACTAAATATAATTGAACATAAAATATGACTTAGCTAGCAGGTAAACATTAAAATTTAATGATCAGGATCACTTTGATTCGAGTTTTGAATTAAACTAAATTTTAGAGTAGTACATGGTAAGATAGTTTATCAATAATAAAAGTATTTTACTTGTTTTATTTAAAAAAATAGTTTCAGATTAATGACTTTTTGTTCACATAAAGGAAGATATTTATTACACTTACCTTTATCAGTTAAACGTGAATTGAACTTCCTCATTCCCAATGAACATTGATTAATACTAAAACTGTTAGTTGAAACAGAGGACGTTTGATTTTGATAATACAATTATTCTGCCACCAGCGTTCGAAAACATACCTGGTAAGCTTACCATGAAATACAGTATGTACCTTTCGATGTTTCTGTGCCTTGTGAGAATAAAAACACAAAGATCAAAAGGTGAAGCTGACGCTGCTGGCTTCTGTTGACTTAACGCAAGATGAGGGTGATGAGAAGGAACCTTTATACTTAGGGATGGATTTTCTTTCAGATGGAAGACTAGTCGCTGTGGACAATAAGAACAAGAAATGTCTGGTATATAATCAGAAGCTGAAAAAGATTGGTTCTGTGTTATTACAAGATACACAGTTTGATGTGACTGTTATAACTGATAAAGAAGTCGCAGTAGCAAGTGGTCCTGAAATATATTTTATTGAAATCAGTAAATCAAGTGAAGTCAATATTTCACATATTTTAAGGGTAAATATGAATTGTCGTTCCATATGTTATATGACGGATGAATATTTTCTTGTAGGATGTTACGACGACCCACTACCAGTCCGTACTGTCTCAGTCGGAGGAGAGGAGAGAGCGCTCTCTATAAACTTTTCTTCAAAGCAATACCCCATCGCAGGTGATAGTGCTTGTACATACGTGAAAACTGTCATAAATTTGTTCTATCTGACAGATATGCGCACACCGTCTACATCTACGACATAGCTAACAACACGAGTAACGAAGTCAAGGATGAGAACGTCATCAAAGAACCATGTGGTGTGGCGGTCGGTCCTGCTGACTGTATTTTTGTCTGCAGTGACGACACAAACTCTATAGTTCAGATATCTCATACAGGACAGATATTGTCCTCACATAGGTTAGACATGGCGTTTCCACGTAGTCTTTGTGTTTCCGATGATGAAACAAAACTGGCTGTCTCAAATGGTTCTTTCGCGAAGAGGAAATTGCAACTATTCAATGTTGAACTGGTATAATAATAACAATGAAGAATTAGCAGTTAGGGCGCAAATTCTATACTGCATGTATCTGATAGAGGACAGTTCTCATATGCGCCGGGCAATGTATATCAACGTAGTTTTTGTATATCCAACTATGACAGACGACTTACTGACTGTAGTCAGACTTATACCGCATCTGTACACGGCTTAACTGATCATAACTTTAGCAATGTATATCAATAATAATCCATAGATTAATAAATATCCTGTTTAAGTGTCTGTTACAGTGTATACACGATGTACATTGAGAAAAAAACTGAATATTTAGAATGTTTGCCAAACCATCTGAGTCATTCTAAACATCCGATAAAATTATTGTGTCGAATTCTCTCTTTCACGCATAGAAACATTAAATAGATTCAATCAAGATTACATTTTAATGTTGTTGTTTTTTCATTATAAAACTAACCAAATTACCAACTGAGTAAGTCTATGACAAAATATATAGTCTTTATTGTAAAACAGCGTTTGATATTTACTCGTTCCGACTAAAATTATTAGAAAATAAATAAGATGCTCTATATTAATGTTGTCAAAGTTTAAAACAAACACATTTTCCTAAATAATGAAATACCACGTTGAACTTGGTACATATCTGTTCAATACTGTCAATAGACGCAGGTAAAGATTTTATATAAAAGTGTACGGCCATATAATTCATTCTGCCAAATTTCAGCCAGGTCCGAGTGGCAATAATGTGACTTCCTTTTTTTTGGCGAAGTGCATTGGTACAATTAAAGCCGACGTAACCATCCCTAACGACGCTGGGTTTAAAGTATGTTTCTAGTTTTAATGACGTTTTACAATCAAATCACCCAAAATAATCGAAACTCTATGCACAAATGATTGTCGTTTTTAATGTGAGTAGATCGCTTGCAACGACATAGCATGTCACACACTTGAATTTTCAATGGCTGGCTAAGTAGGCAATACATAATCTGTACCAATTTACATGTATATGTATTGTTCCTTGACTGGTGGAGGAAATACCACGAAATGTTTTACGTGTATTGAAATTTCTTGGATGAGTATTCAATCATAAAAAACTACCTGACTAAAACGGGTGCTAAATATACATGTTTTTTTACATTCAAGTAGCCAATGTCCAGCTTCAAGTTTACTTCACCTTATCGTTTCTTTTACATAAGCTACTATATACTATTCGATTTTTATCCATTGTTATTAAGAGTAATTGTTTAAAGGCAGCCACATATAATGTCATGCTTAGTCCTCCACTATATGGACAACAAACAAAAGTTAGGTTACCTAAAAATCCTCGTTCGGGCACTGATACATGACAATATATGCCTATTCCTAATCGAGAAGAACGCAAAATCAGACCTCGGTCTTAACATCTAGGGAAATAATATATCTCTTCATGTCTAAAGGCAATCTCAATAAAAAAAAATGTTTCAACATGTGACAACGATAAAAATGTGCTCTTAAGTTTAAGCTTTTTCGATCAAAATCGCAAACATGTTTATGTCTTTTCTCAACGCTGAAACTATGTGAAAGCCTTTTCACAAGAATATTTAATTAGATTCAACATGAACGCGCGAGGCTTCCTTTGGTGCAAGAAGAGTAACTAACATCCTTGGCACAGTATAGACACGGGATTTGCTTCCCTTGTAACTGTTCATGTTCATATATAGCAAATATATACAATTTCCATACCCGCTGCATATTGTTACTTGGTAACTTAGGTTACAGGTATAAAACTGTTGCATTCTCCTGGAAGTGATTATAATGGAATGTCACATGGGTTACATATATAGAATAGTAGCTATTGGCATATTAATTGGCAGCGCTTACATGATTACATTTATGTTCAACTAAATGATTTACTTCTTAATGTTAAAGCAATATGGATATAATCTTAAACGGTTGTTTCTGTAGTGGCTTAGTTTTATTTTACTTTTTAGCTGAACAACCAAGATCTATCATTTTATAGATAAATATATTGATAATTGAAATGTTACGTGACATTTCTACATGTAATTGTCTTAAACTCAAAACTTAACTCTCGAAATTCTAGATCTCGCCTGAAATTTAACACCAGTGTGACATAAAGACCATATCTATCTAACAAAATCATTAAGCGGAAATACGTGACATTCTCTCTATATAAATAATAAGTTAATTTGTATTTATCGTTACTTTTGACACTGTTATTGTTTCAAGCAAAATGGAAAAAGGCAAGTCTTCTGCTAAACATGATGATGTATTTCACCTTCCAAAGAACACATTCTCTCCAACAACATGGCGCATATATTAGTCGCTAGTATTTATTATTTATAAATATATCAGCTGAGTGAGGGCAAAGGTATTCATTTTCAACTATTAAAAGTGATGTTGACCGGTGCGAAGTGGTGAACACTTGAAAAGTACTGTAGAAAAGGTAAAATCTAAGGCCAGCATTACCTTCCAACGGTTGAAAATATTCGCCCTCTCTGGGCTTTGCTATTTATCCTAAATTATCACAACCACTCAAACTCAACTTAAAAGCAAACATCGGTATAATTTGACACAAAGATTATTTTATAGCATAATGCATTTAATTTTTTTTTTCTTCAAATAATAGTATAATTGTTTAATAAATTATAGCAGGTCAGGTTATTATTGTTTTCAACAGACATATAATATGTAATCTAATACAACAACAGACATTCCAATATACTAAAGGATCCATTTTTAATTAAGTTTTTAAAGGCCAGTAAAAACACACGTCAAATATTTATTGGACTGTTTATCACTTTTTCATTTCAGTTTACTTATGAATACATTCTAATCTTTGTTCTATATTCTACAATAGGCATGAGCAAGTTTATTAACATTTCCTATAGATTTTATATTGAATTTAAATAAATTGTAAAATATGTTTCACTCTAAAAACATCATCATTTTGTGTACTTGTTTTAAATGGTACAGCTCTTTTTAATTTCATGGGTTTACTTAGTCCATTAGTTACCAAGTTGAACCCAGAAACATTTTGTATGCAACAGGCATTCAATTTATCAATATATGTTTTGTTTCCCTTAGTTTGTGTTTGGATGAATAATTGTATTTTAGATAGCTTTAAGATCTACGTGTAGCTATTTTTCTTACTGTTCTACCCTTTCTGAAGTTGTATATTACAAAGATACAACATTTTTGTTTGTGCAAAGTTTAATTGAATTTAATTTTGCCATTGCAGAGAATTTAGTAAATTTCTTTACTGTTCTAACTTTTCTGAACTTATGTAAAAAAAAGACACAACATTGGTTTTGCAAACTTCGTTTTGCCAAGTTGCTGATGAATTTTATTTCACGAAATCAAAATCAAATGAGCAGTAACTGCAAAATAATCTAAAAGATAATTATAATTATCAAACTGATTTTTGTACGTTTAATCAGTCGTTTTAACTGTCGTATGGCCCATTTACTACAACTGCGGTGATTAAAACTGTCCAATTCGTCCGTCGTTGGATATTAATATAAACTGAATAAACAAAACCTAAAATGTTTTCAAAAATAGAGGATTTTTTCTCATGTGTTCATATAAGAACAGAAATTATTACTGTATTCTCCATTCGTCTTTACAAACATAACAGATAAAAACGAAAGTATTAACGTGTACAAAAAGTGTTGACACCCACAAAATGGCGGATTCTAACATTTCGAAAGAGAAAGTAGGAGATAAGGTACCTGGAAAGCAGACGTTTGCCATATTAGAGAAACTGTGTCAACCATGCTGTAATGCGGGCAAGAGGACTGTGGCAGAAGACTGGTGTTTAGATTGTTCCGAATACCTATGCTCATCTTGTTCGAAAACGCATCTACAGTTCACTATTCTAAAACATCATAAAATTGTTGCAGTTGGCGACGCTGATAAATCGAAAGTTCCGTTTGACATGAAAGGTCTAGATCGGTGCAAGGAGCATAGCAAGAAGATTAAATTCGTGTGTAAGGATGACGACATGTTTTGTTGCAGTACCTGTGCCATTGTAAAGCATCGAAAATGTCAACATGTAGTGGAAATAGAAAATAAAGCAAAATCAAGCGCGGCCGACTTCTCCAGCCTTAGGCGTGATTTGTTAGATATCGAAACCAAGGCTAAAGCTTACGCTCAGCGCTTGATGAATATTCGAGGAAAGGTCATCACAGAAGCTACAGAAATAACCAACAAAATACAAGAGATGCAGGACCAATTGAATGAAATGTTTGAAAACTTTAAAAGAATCGTTGCCAAGGAAATAAATTGTTTCCAACAACAAGCATTTCAAGATCTTGACATGAAAAACGCCGTCTGCAACAGTAACGCTATTGACGTGAGGGAGGCTATCTCGGATGTAGACAATGTCAGAAAACAAGGAACTCCAGTTCAACAGCTTATCATGGCCCATCACCTCAAAGATCGAATCGTGATTCTAAAACGGAAAACGGACGATGATATTTCTGATTTGAAAGACATTAATATGTCGTTTGATTTTGATCAATCAATTCAACTGCCTCCAACAAAGAAAACAACACCCGGTAAGCTTACGATGAAATATGTTCCTGCCGGTGTCACTAAATTTGTAAAAATTAACAGTCAAAACAAAGATCAGAAAGTACAGCTAACACTGCTGGCTTCTACTGACCTGAAGCAAGGTGACGGTGATGTAGAGGAACCGTTATACACAGGTATGGATTTTCTGTCGGATGGACGACTGGTCGCTGTAGACAATAAGAACAAGAAATGTTTGGTTTATAATCAAAAGCTTGAAAAAGTGGGCTTTGCATTATTATCAGGCACTCCATTTGAGGTGACAGTTATGAATGATGAGAATGTGGCAGTACCAAATGGTACTAACATATATTATTTTTATTAAAATTAGTAAATCAAGTGAAGTCGCAGTTTTGCGTACTTTAAAGGTGCCCATGAACTGTGATTCCATATGTATGATGACGGACGACAGTTTTCTTGTAGGATGTTACAACGACCCTAAACCTGTCCGTGTTGTATCAGTGCGAGGAGAGGAAAGACCGCTAGCTATTAACTTTCCCTCAAAACAATTCAAACTAGATGAAAGTTGGTATACATACATTAAGAACCGTAATAAGATTGTATTTTCTGACAAATTCGCGCACACCGTTTACATCTATGACATAGCTAACAACACGAGAGTCGAGGTCAAGGACGAGAAGATCATCAAGGAACCACGTGGTGTGGCGGTCGGTCCTGCTGACTGTATCTTTGTCTGCAGTAGGCTTACAAACTCTATAGTGCAGATATCCCATGCAGGACAGATATTGTCCTCACATGTGCTGGATATGAAGTATCCATATAATGTCTGTGTATCCAAGGATAAAACACGACTTGCTATCTCCAATAGTGCTATAGGGAAGTTCAAGCTGCAGCTGTTCAACATTGAACTGATACATGTACAATGGCATCAATGAACTACACAATTAATCGTTTAAATCGGCTATGCAGAGCCTGTCTATCTATAAGCGGTGTATATGTACAAACACATGATCATAATGTTTGCATGACTGTTTCAATTTTAAGTATAATAACCGAACGAACTAAAGTTATTTTATTAATGCGCAAACTAAATCATGCATGCAGTTTTGTCTGATGGATAAAACTCAAAACTTATTATTTATAATCGTACATTTTAATATTGTTTTATTTGCACTGGTTTCCTTTTATTTCGCGTGGGTTACATTATCGCTTATTTCGCGCATCGGAAAGATTGGTAGCTCGAATTCTAAGCACAGGAAACTTTACTCAATTATAACATGTAGATGTCTCAGAGGAATAATACAACTGTGCAAATAATTACCCATATGAACATGTAATTTACGGATACTTCTTGAAAGTGTTTTCCGTAAAATAAATGATAAATTAGTATATTATTGTAAATTATTGGTTTAGAAATCTATGTGCAAATGTTGTGAAAATAAATGTGTGTACCCATATAAAGAAAGTTTGTTCTCATAAAACAATCATAGATAAGCTATCACAGCGGTTATCAGATTAATGATAGCTCAAACGAGCTAGATGTTGTCAATGCAGTGGCTTAATATCGTGGTATCGTTTGTTTCGCGTTGGTTTTTTTCCTCAAAATTCTTACAACCACAAGAGTGCGAATTAAAATCTCTGGTGACTTAAACTACATTAAAGTTTGTCCTATAAAATAATAACTGATTGCATTAAAATGTTCTTTACGGCTTCTGCTCAAAACTTCATCATCGCAAAATTAAATGATACCACAAAATATGGAAGTGCGCGCCCTGTAAGCAAGTTCCCTTGATTATTGATTTGTTAGCACATAAAACTTTCCAAGGAAAAATACTAGAACTTATCTTAAAAATGTTCTTTCTACCGCTCGGATGGTCCATTTTCTGGGGTTCTTTTATTGATTTTGTGAAGCGAGTTAATTTATTAAAAAGCATGTGTATATGATGGAAAGCTTTGACTGTAATAAATGGATATTGTCCATTGCCTAAGCGCCAAATGAAGGCACCCACTCCGCGCCTCAAAAAGTGGACTTCGTATACATCGGCAAGAGGAACGGACACTTCATATTTCGGAATGGCTTTTTAACGGTTTATCATCCGCTTAGTCTCCTGCCCCCCTTTACTGTACGGACATCAAGCAAGAGGAAGATTACCTTGAAATGCTCTTTTGGTCACTGATACATGTACGTGTCATTATGGGTCTTTTTCCTAGATCAGAGGCACTGACGTCGTTATCTATATCTTGGAAAATATATTTGAAAATCTGTTAAGGCTCGCAAATAACCTCAATAAAAATCTCGTTTGAAAATATGACCTTTATAAAAATGAAATTTCATTAACTAGTAAATAGATAAAAAAAAACGCAAATAGTTTCGTGTCATTACTTAATAACTGAGCCGCGCGGAGAAAATTATCTAAGAAACAATATGTTAGCAGTCGAACGGGGTAGGTTTCTATGGAGCAATAAGAGTAACTAACATTCTGATGCAGGTTAAGCAAACAAGATTTACTTCCCTTGCATACTGTTCAGGTTCATATATGGCAAATATTCACACTTCCTATACCTGGTGACCTGGTAATATTCGTCTCATTTATAAAATATATGCATTTTCCTGGAATTTACTCCCAACAATTGGCAGGTCACATTGGTTAGATGCACAGAACTGGACAGGCGCCTTTCTCCTATTAGTTTATGGAACAAACCATAAACTACAAAATGGAATAGAATATGGGTATCATGTTAAAAGGTTTCTTCAGTGATATGTTTGGCATTTAAGTTTAAGTCGAACCAATTATCTACCATGTTAACATACAGTAAATCATTGGTAACTTGACTTACACATTCTCTCATACCGTAAATAAACATTAAATTTAAAACTTAACAATTGCATATCAATGATTTGTCTGAAAGTAGTTTAGAAGAGAGACACACAGGTCACATCTATCTTCACAATGAATTTCTGAAGATCATCAACACGGTTCCCACAAAGAAGAAAAATCAAAATTCCACGACTTTTTCCTGACCAAAAACATTTTGCCCTGACCACAATAGCATCAAGTTTGCACATCTTTAAACATGCTTTTTGGTTTATATGTTGGCCTCCTCACTCCCAAATGAGTCAACCTCTTTCCTCCATTCTTTATTTTAAATTATTTCAGAATTATACATGAATATGAGCGAGAACGTGTCATTATTGTCATTAACTTCGTATGTTGTTTACTTTCAATGAGCATAAGTACATTTATCCAAAATGAAAAGTATTTGATAACATGTTTCATTCTTATACATACAAAGCAGTGTAATCAATTGAAGATTGACTAAACCTCCTTTCAGCTTCTGCCTTAACAAGTTACTTACTGTAAATGACAAAAATATCCAAAATTTTCAGGCATATGCATATTTTTACAGTAAGATATTTACATGAATAAAAAAGATGCTCATAATCGATAACCAAACTAATGGAAGAAACTGCCTAAGCCTTTACTGATTGTGCTTCCTATTGTTTGACTAACATACTTCTCTCACAAAATGTCCTGACTTTTTCCCATACTTGCTTATTTTTCAAATTTCCCAGACCAATTTCATAATTCCCTGACTGTTCCCTGACCTTGAGAATATCATTTTCCCTGACTTTTCTCTGTCTGTGGGAACCCTGAGATTCAATACAGATTAAATTGATGTAGTTTGAGGAGTATTTTAGACATCCAGAGAGTAAATTTTCAGAAATATACTTTTTGCCAGATGTCTTCAGCATTTGCCATGCAAATTATACCAAAAAGCTTGCATGTGTTCATCAAAAATATGTATGCGAATAATAGGGTTATCGTAAAATTTAGTGCCAATGATACCAGAACTACTTGTTTTCTTCAAACTCTTTACCCAGTACCCGCCCTTTGGCTTTGCAATGCTATTAAATTCTTATGTTTATATGTTTGCATGCTTTTGCATGCAACATTGTTGAGCTGATGGGTGGGTTGGAGTTATTTCACCAAGACAATTTGTACTTGTTTTGTGATACGAGAACCTGTTGGGGCAAGTGTGAGATTGGTGCACCCTAGAACCTGGTTTAAACCCCCAGTGGCAATTTTATTTTGCCACTGACCGTTCCAAGGCGGTAACCCCTCTGGTTCTCACTTCCGTTATTTGTTTGTGGCGTCCATTTTGAAACTGATTTTTGTAATACCATGCTCTCTTTTCCTCTCTACTTTTTGGCTTTGTGGGGAGGCTGTGTATGCTGGATGTGGCCATTCCTGATATGCATATTTCATTTTTTTTTATCAAACTTGACACATAAGCATATACCAGTACAAAATTACAATACAAAGATATTGCTCAGTATAACAAATTTAATATTCCATATAATGGTATGGTTTTATAATAACATATATGGTAATAGATTGTTTTCATATGGTATTGCTTACAACAGAAAAATAATATTAAATCTAATACAACAACAGAGATTCTAATTAAATAGAGGATCCGTTCTCTAACGTTTATTCAATACACAGTAATCACTTTTCAGCATTTTCAGCACAATCATGTGAACATTTACATGTTTTATTTAATATTCTACAATATGCATGAATTTATTAACCATTTCTTTTTATATTGAAAAAAAGTATTGTAAAATTAGTGTCACTGGCTTAACTTCATCTTTTAACTGTATTTCAATGTATACTGCTTTACATGACCATGTGGTTCAGTTGGTATATTATTACTCTAAAAGTTCGTAGATTTATTACCAACTCTAAAACAGTCTGTATGACACCTAGACAAACTGAGCTCTAGAATCACAGAATCCCCACCGTTAAATGCTAAATTACTATCACTGTGCTCTATAATTACAGCTGAAAGCATGCTATATACCATAAAACATTGTAATATAAACACACTTTGAAAGAATTAATGAAGTATCAGCTTATAGATTTAGTCACAAAGAATCAAAATAGGCTTGAACCCATCTTCGGCTTTGAGGCAAATCTTGTAGCAGTTTTGAACCTTTATGATATTGAAACTGGGACAGACAGCCTTTGCTTGGGACTTTTTATCAGATACTTCCATTTCAAACCCATTGGGGGCATATAGGTATGTCAGTTTCAATAACTATCATATCATTTAATTATGTCGAAAATATTCACAATTTAAACAACATCAATAATAGTGATTCTGCAGTCCTTTAAACGTTATTTTCTAATCATTTAGCATCAGAGTCTTTCGCCGAATTCTGGAAAAAAAGTGCGGCTTATAATCAAACAATGACGGTATATATAAATTTCTAACTCTTGATCCAACCAGTTCTACACTGAGATGCCTACTATCTCTAGACATGCTTCTTTTGTACGTGCAACATGTTTCCGAAAATTGGCCTGCAGCATTTCATATTTATACAAAATGACGAAACAGGGTAGTACCCAAGGGAAAAGATGTCTCTGGTAACATTCTTGTCGATTTTAGTTGTTATTATATTTGAAAAGGTATTACAAATATTTATTATTTTCTAATTTTATTGATTCTCATTAGACTATTTTATTACAAATTTAACTAAATAGTTTTACCGTAATAACTGTTGTTGTCTGCTATACTTCATGACGCTATGAAACATTCTGATAGACACATCTAGAAAAATCTATCACCTCGGGTGAACTGTTTTGGCGGAAACTCGGCAAAACCTCCTTACCTTAAAACAATTCTCCCTCTGTGAAATGTTTTCCTTCTTTACCTTACACTCATGCATGATACTCATTATACTAACCATCGAAAGAAATGACACCATTGCACGTGAAGCAGATGTTTCCAAACAGTTGATGATACTGGATCTCGTAGTTTCTCATAATGCCTGGTGCCGAAAAATGGTTTCTCACATTTGGCGCAGACAAAATGCTCCACATGCCAAGCCTTGCCAAGGGCATCGACAACTCTCTCCTCTATGGGCCGCCTGAAACAATGACAGTCAAAGTGCATTTATATTTGAGGCATGTCACAGAAAAGGTGACTTTTCAACATTATATTTTATACTGTATTTGGAAAGAGCAAACAATTATCTATTATTTTCACAGAACTAATAGGAGATTTTATTACTCATTATGAGTACAGAATATTATTTTTACCACAAAAAGCAAAAAACAAATGTTGTCTCTTCAACTTTATTATGTCAATTTACAGAAGCTACCTTTTCAGGTGGTGTGCCTCATCGTGTGCATGTTATTTCATGGTTTTCAAATACAGTTCCTTTTGGGTTTTCCATAGGGTTTGAATTGTCTTAATATGCATTGACACACATTCAACAATCAGTGGTGGTTTTTAATTTGTGATCAATATCTCCAGAAAATCCACATACTTCAGTTCATAAGCATATTAATGAGTTCTCAGTAACTAATATGTAAGTCTGTAAATCATGCTAAGATCAACTTTCAAGAAAACACATTAGGAAGTAACTATGGACATGTGGTTAAGGTCACTGACAGTTAACCACATGTCCCTTACTCCTGTGGGTTTGAGTCCTTGCAAGGACAAAATCTTTTATGTGAGGGCGCTATCCAGCCAGCTTATGAAAGGTGAGTGTTTTTACTCAGGTTCACACATGTGCCTGAAATAATGCCTAAAATAACCCGTTATAGATGTCATGCAGTGATGGTACTGAAATAAATGATTTCACAAAATCAAAATTACATGTACAGTAGCTACAAAATAATTTAAAAGATAATGTTAATCAAACTGGTATGTGTACGGTTTATCAGGCGTTAAACTGTCGTATGGCCCATATACTACATGTACAACCGCAGTGATTAAACCGTCGTTGGATAAGACAAAGATCTATATTATACAGGTCTCTGGATAAGATTATAAAATAAGTAAACAGAAACTGAAATGTTTTCATAAATCAATGATTTTCTCGCAAGTGTTCATATAAGAATAGAAATTATTACTGAATTCTGTCTACGTCTTTACAATCATAACGGACAAAAACGAAAGTGTTAACGTGTACAACGATTTGACACCACCCCAAAATGGCGGATTCTAACATTTCGAAAGAGGAAGTAGGAGATGAGGTACCTGGAAAGCAGACGTTTTCCATATCAGAGAAACTGTGTCAACCATGCTGTAATGCAGACAAGAGGACTGTGGCAGAAAACTGGTGTTTGGATTGTTCCGAGTATCTATGATCATCTTGTTCTAAAACGCATCTACAGTTTAATATTTTAAAAGATCATAAAATTGTTGCAGCTGGCGACGCTGATAAATTCAACGTTCCATTTGACATGAAAGGTCTAGATCGGTGCAAGGAACATGACAAGAAGCTTAAATTCCTGTGTGATGATCATAATACGTTATGTTGCAGTACGTGTGCCATTGCAAAGCATCGAAAATGTCATAATGTAGTGGAAATAGAAAATAAAGCAAAATCAAGCGCAGCCGACTTCTCCAGCCTTAGGCGAGATTTATTAGATATCGAATCCCAGGCTAAAGCTTACGCTCAGTGTTTAATGAATATCCGAGAGAAGGTAGCGGCAGATGCCACTGAAATAACCAACAAAATACAGGAAATGCAGGACAAGGTGAACGAAATATTTGAAACGAAACGTTGCCAAGGAAATTCATTCTTTCCATCAGGAAACGTTTCGTGATCTTGACACGAAAAAAGACGTATGCAACAGCAACGCTGTTAAAGTGACGAAGGCTCTCTCGGATGTTGAAAATGTCAGACAACAAGGAACTCTAGCTCAACAGTTTATCATGGCCCATCATCTCAATGATCAGGTCACGACGCTCAGAGAGAAGACTGTCAAGGATATTGCAGAACTGAAAGACATACATATGTCGTTTGATTTTAATCAGTCAATCCAACTGCCTCCAACAAATAACGCAACACCCGGAAAACTCACAATAAAATATGATCCTGCCGATGTCACTACGGTTATCGAAAGAATAAACAGTCAACAAATCAGTAAAGTAAAGCTCAAGCTGTTAGATTCTATCGACCTGAAGCAAGGTGATGGTAATGTTGAGGAACCGCTGTTCTTAGGTCTGGAATTTCTTCCAGATGGAAGACTGGTCGCAGTGGACAATAAGAACAAGAAATGTTTGGTGTACAATCAGAAGCTTGAGAACGTCGGTTCTGTATTATTACCAGACCATCCTTTTAACGTGACTGTGATGACTGATGAGAATGTGGCTGTATCGAGTGGTCCTAATAATAATATATATTTTATTAAAATCAGTAAATTAGGTGAAGTCACAGTAACACGTACTTTAAAGGTGACCATGAATTGTTATTCTATATGTATGATGACGGACGACAGTTTTCTTGTTGGATGTTACAACGACCCTAAACCTGTCCGTGTTATATCAGTGCGAGGAGAGGAAAGAGCACTAGCTATACACTTTCCCTTAAAGCAATACAAAATAGATGAAATTTGTTATACATATATTAAGAACTGTACTAAGGTTGTATTGTCTGATAGATTCGCGCACATCGTTTACATGTATGACATAACCAACAACACGAGAGTCGAGGTCAATGACGAGGAGATCATCAAGGAACCTCGTGGTGTGGCGGTCGGTCCTTCTGACTGTATCTTTGTCTGCAGTGAAGATACAAACTCTATAGTGCAGATATCTCATACAGGACAGATATTGTCCTCACATGTGCTGGACATGTTGTATCCACGTAGTGTTTGTGTATCCAAGGATAACACGCAACTTGCTGTCTCCAATAGTGCTAAAGGGAAGTTCAAGCTGCAGATGTTCAACATTGAACTGATATAATGGCATCAATGAATTACACAATTAATCGTTTATCTATACATGTAAGCGATGTACATGTACATAAACATGATCATAATGTTTGCATGACTGTTTCAATTTTAAGTATAAACGAACAAACTAAAGTTAGTTTATTAATGCGCTGACAAAATCATACATGCAGTTTTGTCTGATGGGTAAAACTCAAATCTAATATGTCATTTATAATCGTATGTTTTAATATTATTGTTATACCCCCGCATACGAAGTATAGGGGGTATATAGGAGTCATCATCTGGTTGGTTGGTTCCTTGGTTGGTTGGGCGGTCTGTCTGTGGCACTTACAGCGTCCACAGTTTTCAAGATATCGACTTGAAACTTTAAGCACATGTTCGTGAGTACATTTGCGCGAACTACTTTTTTTCTCATGTGGATCAGTCCATTAGTTTTCGGAGGGGGGCACGATTTAACAAAATCTTGTGACGCGAACTACTTTTACAGTTTTTAAGATATTGACTTGAAACTTGACACACATGTTCGGCATGAAGTGTAGATGTGCGTGACATATTTTTCGTGTGGATTAGTCCATTATTTTTTGCAGAGGACATGATTTAACAAAATCGTGTTATGCAAACTTCTAAATCTTGTGATGCGAACTTCTTCTACAGTTTATAAGATATTGACTTGAAACTTGATACATATGTTCGGCATGAAGTGTAGATGTGCGTGACATATTTTTTGTGTGGATCAGTCCATTATTTTTGCAGGGGACATGATTTAACAAAAGATTTCCATGACATACATTGTTTCTTGTGGATCAGTCCATTATTTTTAGCAGGGGAGTATGATTCAACAAAATCTTATTACACGAACTACTTCTACAGTTTTTAAGATATTGACTTGAAACTTAATACATATGATCGGCATGAAGTGTAGATGTGCGTTACATATTTTTCGTGTGGATCAGTCCATTATTTTTTTTGCAGGGGACATGATTTAACTAAATCGTGTTATGCAAACTTCTACACTGACTACGTCAACAGTTTTCAAGATATAAACTTGAAACTTTAAGCACATTTTCGTGAGTACATTTGCGCAAATTTTTTTGTCTCATGTGGATCAGTCCATTATTTTGGAGGGGAGCAAAATTCAACAAAATCTTGTGACGCGAACTACTTCTACAGTTTTTAAGACTTGAAACTTGATACGTATGCTCGTCATGAAGTGTAGATGTGCGTGACATATTTTTCGTGTGGATCAGTCTATTATTTATTGCAGGGGACATGATTTAACAAAATCGTGTTATGCAAACTTCTACGCTTACTTCGTCAACAGTTTTCAAGATATCGACTTGAAACTTTAAACATATGTTTGTGAGTACATTTGCGCAATTTTTTTCTCAGGTGGATCAGTACATTATTTTTCGGAAGGGAGCATGATTCAACAAAATCTTGTAACACGAACTACTTCTACAGTTTTTAAGATGTTGACTTGAAACTTGATACATGTGTTCGGCATGAAGTGTTGATGTGCGTGACCTATTTCTCGTGTGGATCAGTCCATCATTTTTTGCAGGGGACATGATTTAACAAAATCGTTTGATGCAAACTTCTACAGTTTTCAAGATATAAGACTTTAAACTAAAATTGTATGCTCTGCATGAAGTGCTCATGTAAGCAACTTATTTTTGTGTGGATCAGTCCATTATTTTTTGGAGGGGAGCATTATTAAACAAAATCTTTTATTTAAAATCTTATGACCTACTATTCAGTTTTCAAACTTTATACATACGTTTGTGAGTAGATTTCCATGACATACTTTGTTTCATGTGGATCAGTCCATTATTTTTAGCAGGGGAGCATGATTCAACAAAATCGTGTGACACGAACTACTTCAACAGCTTTTTAAGATATTGACTTGTTACTTGAAACATATGTTCAGCATTAAGTGTAGATGTGCGTGACATAATTTTTGTGTGGATCAGTCCATTCTTTTTTGCAGGGGACATGATTTAACAAAATCGTGTTATGCAAACTTCTACAGATTTCAAGATATCGACTTGAAACTGAAATCATATGTTCTGCATGAAGTGCGCATGTTAGTGACATATTTTTTATGGATCAGTCCATTTTTGGTTGGAGGGGAGCATTATTTAACAAAATCTTATGACACAAACTACTTCTCCAGTTTTCAAACTTTTAACATACGTTCGTGATTAGATTTGCATGACATATTTCTTTTCATTTAGATCAGTCCATTATTTTTAGAAGGGTAGCACAATTCAACAAAACCTTGTGACGTCAACTACTTTTACAGTTTTGTTTACATCCGGTGAAAACCCAAGTCGCTATTTTTAAACACAACTTTTGCAGCAAATTTTCAGGATTTCAATTATTTTTCAACTTTCATCCATGAAAGATGCAAACATCATTTCTGTATACTCTGACAAAGCAGTATTGCGGGGGTATTAATCACCTTCAGTGATAGCTCTAGTTTTATTTAGATTGGTTTCATTTTATTTCGCGTGGGATACATTATATCTTTTTTTTCGCGCATCGGCAAGAGCTCGAATTCTGAGCGCAGGAAGCTTTAGTAAATTATTACATGTATCTATGTCTTACAGGAATAATACAACTGTGTAAATAATAAAATATGTGAACATGTAATTTACGAATACTTCTTGAAAATTGTTGTCGATAAAGTAAATGATACATTATTATATTATTGTGAATTGTTGATTTTGAAATCCATGTGCAAAGGTTTGTGCAAAATAATGTCATTTATAATCGTATGTTTTAATATTGTTTTATTTGCATCGGCAAGAGCTCGAATTCTAAGTGCAAGAAACTTTAGTAAATTATTACATGTAGATGTCTTTAAGGAAAAATACAACTGTGCAAATAATAAATGTGAACATGTAATTTACGGACTCTTCTTGATAAGTGTTGTCCACAGAGTAAATGATACATTTGTATTTTATTGTGAATTATTTAGAAACATGTTAGCAAATTTTTGTGCTAATAAATGTGTGAACCCATATAATGAATGTTTGTTCTCATAAAATAATCATAGAAAATCTCTGTGATCAGAAAAAATAATAGCTAAAACGAGCTAGATGCTGTCAATGCAGTGGCTTAATATTGTGAAATGGTTTGTTTCGCGTTGGGTTCTTTCCTCAAAATTCTTACAACCACAACAGTGCGAATTAAATCTCAGCTAACTTAAACTACATAGAAGTTTGTCCTACAAAATTATACAATATCTGTCTGCATTAAAATGTTATTTACGGCTTCTGGACAAAACTTCGTCATCGCAAAATTAATTGATACCACAAAATATGAAAGAGAGCGCCCTGTATGCAAGTTCCATTGATTATTGATTAGTCAGCACATAAAATTTTTCATGGAGAAATACTGGAACTAATCTTAAAAATGTATCCACAAACATCAATCGTCATACTCAAACAAATATGTACAGTGGCCCTTTTTTGCTAAGGGCTATTCTTCAGGTTTAACAAAGTCCATTCAATGCAGTTAAACTGACGTCAATGCCGACAGCCCATGAACTTCAATGTTCTTTCTACCGCTCGGATGGTCAACTTGCTGGGGTTTTTTTTACTATTTTTGTGAAGCGGGTTAATTTATTAAAACAGCATGTTTATATGATGGAAAGCTTTGACTGTAATTAGTGGATATTGTCCATTGCCTAAGAGCAAAATGAAGGCATCCCCACCTTCGCGCCACAAAAAGTGGACTTCATATACATCGACACAAGGTACGGAGCCTTCATACTTCTAAATGGCTTTTCAACGGTTTTTCATCCGCTTAGTCCCCCCCCCCTTCTACTGTACGGACAACAAGCAAGATGAAGGTTATCTTGAAATGCACTTTCGGTCATTGATTCTTGACATTATGGGTCCTTTTCCTGGATCAAAAGCACGGATGTCGTTATCTACATCTCGGAAAATCTATCTGAAAATCAGTTAATGCTCGCAAATAACCTCAATAAAAATCTAGTTTGAAAATATGACCTTTATAAAAATGTAATTTCATTTAAGAAATAATCAATAGCTTCCGGTGAATTATCGCAGGATAATTCACGGGGCGAAGTTCAGATGCGTAAGGATATATCACGAGGGGCGTAGCCCCGAGTGATATATATATCTACGCAGATGAACGACGCCCCGTGAATTATCCTGCGATAATTCAACGGAAGCTATTGATTATTTCAATTCTAACACGACACATCTGACTGAATAAGCGAAATAATCATAACTCAATTTTAGCGCGTCGTAATAAACGCAAATGGGTTATAAGATCGGCAGTTAGTGTTTACTCCCTAAACATGTCCATAATTCAAAAACTGATAATAATAAAAAGATTGAATAACAAACTTGAATACATGTCCATCCAACCGCGCATTCAGCACTCTCCAGTCATCGTTCGAACCGTATTTGTCATTCCAACGGTTTGATACTGCACCAGGAAATAACATGTGGTAAACAACGGAAATGACGTGACGTCTTTAAAATGGCGCGTTAATGTCAGCTTAACGTTGCCGCAAAATTGCGGAAAATAATTATAGTATTTTATCTAAATATATAAAATAAACATTATTCTATTACTGGGGTATCATCATATTACGCGCGGGTAAAAATTTCGCGTATTTTGTGCTTTCTTAAATGCGCGAAATTAAATCCCAGCGAAAAATACAATTGTCACGTGATAAGTTTATACCGACAGGTAATTAGTAATAGCCGTGAATTATCGTGTAATAATTCACAGCAAATTCAATGCAAAAAACGTCAAGTCGTGTTAGAATAACTAGTAAATAGATAAAAACGCAAATGGTTACGTGTCATTAGTTAATAAATGAACCGCGCGGAGAAAATTATCTAACAATCACCATGCTAACAGCCGAACGGGGTAGGTTTCTATGGAGCAATAAGAGTAACTGACATTAGATGCAGGTTAAGCAAACAAGATTTACTTCACTTTCATACTGTTCAGATTCATATATGGCAAATATTCACACTTTCTATACCAATTCCCTTTTGTGACCTGGTAATATTAGCTCATTTATAAAATTAATGCATTTTCTTGGAATTTACTTGAACAAACAATTGGTAGGTCGCGTTGGTTACATGCACATAACTGGTGCCTTTTTCCTATTAATTTACGGAACTAAACGATTAACTTCTAAATGGAATAGAATAAGGTATCATGTTAAAAGGTTTCTTCAGTGATATGTTTGGCATCAAAGTTTAAGTCGAACCAATTATCTACCATAAGTACATATAGTAAATAATTTGTAACTGGACATTCACTTGATTCACACATTCTCACATAAGTAAACAGTAAATTTAAAACTTAACTATTGGATATCAATGATTTGTCTGAAATTAGTTTATTAGAGAGACACTCAGGTCACATCTATGTTCACAAGGAATTCCTGAAAACCATCAACAGGGTTCCCACAAAGAAGAGATATCAAAATTCCCTGATTTTTTCCTGACCAAAACCATGTTCCCCTGACCACAATAGCATCAAGTTTGCACATCTTTGAACATTAAATGCTTTAATTTTGGTTTATATGTTGTCCTCCTCATCCCCGAATGAGTCAACCCCTTTCCTCCATTCTTTATTTTAAATTATTCTAGAATTATACATGAATATGAGCGAGAATTTGTCATTATTGTCATTAACTTCGTATGTTGTTTACTTTCAATGAGCATAAGTACATTTATCCAAAATGAAAAGTATTTGATAACACGTTTCATTCTTTAATACATCATAAAGCAATTGAAGATTGACTAAACCCCCTTTCAGCTTCATCCTTAAGAAGTTAATTACTGTAAATGACAAAAATATCCAAAATTTTCAGGCACAGGCATATTTTTAGAGTAAGATATTTACATGAATAAAAAGTGCTCATAATCGTTACCCAAAGTAATGTAAGAAACTGCCTAAGCCTTTACTGATTTTGCTTCCTATTTTTTTGACCAACATTCTTCTCTTACAAAATGTCCTGACTTTTACCCAGACTTGCTTATTTTTCAAATTTCCCAGACCAATTTCATAATTCCCTGACTTTCCCATGACCTTAAAAAAATCATTTTCCCCGACTTTTCCCTGAGATTCAATACAGATTAAATTGAAGTATTTTTAGGAGTCCTGACTTTTTCTCAGACTTGCTTATTTTAATATTTCCCAGACCAATTTCATAATCCCATGACTTTTCTATGACCTTAATTCCAAAAATTTGGCCTGAAAAGAAAATGAATAATTTTTTTGTTTTCAAAAATCAACATAAATGTAGAAACAAAAATGGCCCTAAGAAATACCTTATTGAATTGTTGAACAGAGTACTTTGGTATCATTTTTTGCAGTGGTTTAAATTTCATGTATTTCGCGCTAGGGTAACTGACAGAAATCAAACTCTAGCGAAATTGAAGTACGCCGCTGAACATGGAATGGTATTAATCTGAATATACCTCATTGAAGGTTCCATGTTCACCGCCATATGCATACCATCGTTTGGGATGGATCGAAATAGTACTATTCAATGGTGTAATTACTGAGTTGCGCTCAACCCGGGGCTAGGCGGCGTGGGCAGTAATAAGCATTCCCATTACTGCCCATGAACAGACTCAATCAAACCGAGCCTGCAGTATTTCATATTTGTCGTGTTCGCTGGCTTTCAAAGTTCCCTTTTCATCTATTTTAATATCTAGTCTTATGATAATAATACAAGTGCGCCGATGCATGCCCGTCAAACATTTTTTTTTCTCTTTTCGCAAAATTATTCTGCGGAAATTTAAAAGCAACATTGTTGATAAATCTTTCTGTATTAATATTGAATTTAAAAGTATATACTCATGTGATAATAAACAATATGATACCCAAAGACTGTGTTAGGAGACCGTACTAAGAAAATCTCGTACACGTGAGCATATGGTTGTATTTCCCTTGGCCTGAGTCTTCACACTTCAAAAAACTTTTCCACTTACAAGTACAATGTTCTGATGTTACCACTATGCTGTAAAATATGACCATAGTAATGCACCACTTTAAAAACTTAAAACGAACATTGACAAACCAAGATGTTTTAAGCACATGATTGTTGTTGACTTGTATAAAGAACTTTAAATGTTATATAATTACAGCGTGTGTTTTTTTTCCCAATAAAACTGCCAACGAAGATGTCAGAAAGAACCCAACCTTGTTCATTAATAAAATCGGCGCGAAATCTTCACCAGAAGTTGGTTACGTTTAAGGTATGACCATCCTTATGGGCACTATTAAGAATCCAACATCTGATTATTTTTTCATCAACTGCTTCATACCACTGACTTGTATGCAAAATTTTAATGATTTTCACCGTGTAGTTTTTGAGAAATTTAGCTTTTTTTTATTTAAAAAAGTGAGAAAAAACGTGAAAGTATCCAAATTCTTTAATCGGTGACAAAAATTTTTGTTATTGATAAATCCAACCCTAATTTTTTACAGTTTATCCAAAATATGTTATATTTTACTATACTAATTTAAGATATAATATATAAATACAGAATTTATCTTAAAATGACATTTTTTGACCAAATAAATTTAAAAAATGCTTTTTTTTATATTTCACGAGACTAAATTAATGAAAATTGTGCAAAATCCTCATTGGTGCAATATACAAAAATTTACCATTTTTTAACTATATACCATAAACAAAATTTAAACAAAATTTCAGAGAAGTTTACCGTCCAGTTTTAGAAATTTTCAAATTGATGACTTGAATAAACACTATTCTGATAGCGAAAACCCCTTTAATCTTGATTATTTTGCTTATTTTTGTTTAAATCATGAGAATTTTATATTCAATGACAGAATTACACAGGAAAAAAAGAAATATGCCAATTATTTAAGCTCTAGGCTTACAAAAAATAGCTTCCAGTGGGATTTGAACCCTGGTCCTCTTGCATGACAGAGCTCTAAGCTAATTTACTACTATAGTTACCTCCCTTGGATACTCTTCTTGATATAGGTATTCATTAGGATGGTCATACCTTAAGGCAAAATAGGATTCCCCAATTTTTCGCAAACATCAAGTACCTGTAGTATTTGATTATTTTAAATCTTACTTATATTTGTTTTAAGTTATTTTATCTTTGGTGAAATGTCGGAGGTGTCATTGATGCCTTTTTGATAGTGCACCAACATGATAAACTGTCAACGTTTAACAGCCGTGAAGGAGTGCTATGTTAAAATAATTTAATATAACTTAACGCGGCGCCGATATTTTGCGCAAATGCCGAAAATTACATTTTTGCACTGAGACAAATTCGCGCAGTTTACTTTTTTAACACAGTAATACATGATTTTTATCTGAGGGTTTGAATTTGCTCCATGTCCGAAATCAGCGAAAATTAAACCCACTCGAAATAAAACTATTTCACGGTAGCTCTTAAACCTCAATTGCTCAATGAAGGATTTGAGCTGTTTCAAACAAATGCATTACGGTCGAGATTTTTCAGGCATTTGACCGACCTACATCCCTACTTTCGTCCAAAGATATTATAAACTTTTTAGACCAAATGTAACAAGATAATATTTATCAAATTGATTTGCACATTTTATCAGCTGTTTACACTACTCGTTCGTTTGACCCAAATAATACTTGTACAACCGAAGCGATTAAATTTCTCATTTGTTCGTCTGTGGATAGAAGTAAAGAGAAACTGAAATGTTTTCATAAAACGAAGAAAAACACAGAATTCCTCTTATGTATATTTAGGGACAGGTATTACATACGTACAAGAAATAACGGATTTTTATAATACGAACAGAAAAAACTGATTTTTTGAGTTAGTGTACAACACGTTTTGACACAGCCCACAGACATGGAGGAATCTAAATTTTCGAAAGTAGGAGATGAGGTACCTGGAAATCTGACGTTTGCAGTTTCTGGACAGAGAATCGAGAAACAGTGTCAACCATGCAGTACTGCAGAGATGTGTGCGACGGCGGAATACTGGTGTGTGGACTGTTCTGAGTATCTATGCTCAGCTTGTTCTAAAACACATACAAGATTTGCTGTTTCCAGAGATCATAAAATAGTTGCTGCTGGCGAAATGGATAAATCGAGCGTTTCATATGACATGAAAGGTATAGATCGGTGCAAGGAGCATAGCAAGAAGCTTAAATTCGTGTGTGAGGATGACGACATGTTATGTTGCAGTACCTGTGCCATTGCAAAGCATCGAAAGTGTCACAATGTAGTTGAAATAGAAAATAAAGCAAAAACAAGCTCAGCCGATTTGACAAGTATCAGACGGGATTTGTTAGATACTGAATCCAATGTTAAAGCATACGCCCAGCGTTTGATGAATATCCGAGGAAAAGTAACGACATATGCCTCTGAAATAACCAACAAAATACAGGAGATGCAGGACAAGGTGAACGAAATGTTTGAAAACTTGAAAATGAACGTTGCCAAGGAAATTCATTCTTTTCAAGAACAAGCGTTTCGAGATCTTGACATGATAAACGAAGTCTGCATCGATAACGTCACATGTTTGACGGAGGCTCTCTCGGATGTGGACAATGTCAGGCAACAAGGAACTTCAGCACAGCAGCTTATCATGGTCCATCACCTAAAAGATCAAGTGGCCACGCTTAAAGTGAAGATTGACCAGGATATATCAGAATTACAAGACATAAATATGTCGTTTGAATTTGATCAATCAATTAAACTGCCTCCAGTAAATAATACAACACCCGGTAAGCTCACAATGAAGTTTGTTCCTGCAGAAGTCATTACATCGATTGATAGTATTGATAGTATGGATAGTCTACACGAGGACCAGAAAGTGAAGCTGACGCTGCTGGCTTCTATTGACCTGAAGCAAGGTGACGGTGATGTAAAGGAACCATTGTACTCTGGTATGGATTTTCTGCCAGATAGAAGACTGGTCGCTGTAGACAATAAAAACAAGAAATGTTTAGTGTATAGTCAGAAGCTTGAGAAAGTGGGCTCTGTATTATTACCTGTCAATCTAAATGACGTGACTGTGATGACAGATGAGGATGTGGCAGTATCAAGGGATCACGAAATATTCTTTATTAAAGTCAGTAAGTTAAGTAAAGTCACCCTTACACGTTCTTTACATGTGACCATGAATTGTTGTTCCATATGTATGATGACGGATGACAGTTTTCTTGTAGGATGTTATGATGACACACAACCTGTCCGTGTTGTATCGGTGGGAGGAGAGGAGAGAATGCTAGCTATTAACTTTCTTTCGAAGCAATACAAACTAGATGGTACTTATTGTACATACATAAAAAGCCTTAACAAGGTTGTACTTTCTGACAGATTCGCGCACATCGTTTATATCTATGACAAAACTAACAATACAAGAGTCGAGATCAAGGACGAAACGATAATCAAGGAACCACGTGGAGTGGCGGTTGGTCCTTCTAACTGTATCTTTGTCTGCAGTAAAAATACAAACTCTATAGTGCAGATATCTCATACAGGACAGATATTGTCCTCACATGTGCTGGATATGAAGTATCCATGTAGTGTTTGTGTATCCAAGGATAACACACGACTTGCTGTCTCCAATGCTGCTTTCGGGAAGGGGAATCTGCAGCTGTACAACATTGAACTGATGTAATATCAATAAACTAAACAGTTTATGTGAATACTTGAAATTTGTCAAAACATTTATACATGACCTATCAATACCGTTTAACAATATTATGGAACTTAATGACTCATAATTTTTGCTGGAATGTTGTGTTTATATTATAAGAGCTCAAGGAACAAAATACACATCTATTTCATTATAAAGATGTGAAAAGGGAAATATCACGTTATACATGTATAAATCTTATAAATTATATAAAAATCTTTTTGTTTTCTTTATTAGCTATTTTTATAATGATTTTGTTTGAAGAATAAAATACAAGAATATGTCTGCCATTTTAACAGTATTTTGTAACAATTTTATCTGAGGCACTGTAATTTCATTTTATTTCGCGCGTGTTTAATTTTCACGTATCTTTCGAATCCGCATGAGAGCGACTTAAGCCATGCACATCTTATTCAGATTGACTTTTTAAACGATAAAATCACGTTATATCAATTTTTATAGATAATGTTCATAATGCGCCACTTTACTAATACATCATAGTTTTTGATTGTCGAGTAACAGACATATTCAAGTTTGCCATTTTAATTGTATATTTTAATAAATGTTTGAGCCACAGTGGTATCAATTTATTTCGCGGGTGTTTAATTTTCGCTTATTTTTGCACAAAAACAAGAGAGCAATTTCAACCTTATAAACGTCTTAATCATAACGTGACACTTGTATATCAATGTTTAAAAGTAATTTTTGTGATGCGCTGACTTATTCATAAATTTTAGTTTTTGATTGATACATAAAACAACTTCAAGTACGCCATTTTAAGTGCATGTTTTAAAGATTTTGTTTGAGTGACTGTGGTATTATTTTCTTTCGCGGGGAATTAGTTATTTGCGTTTTTTTGAACAACGACAAGAGAGCAACCTCAAATTCCAGCAACTTTAAAAATAAATTTTGTCTTAAAGTTTAAAGAAAAATAAAATTAATGTGCACATCTGCGCTGATATTCGAGCTAGCAAAAAAAAATGATACCACGATATACATGTAATATAAATTGGAAATGTAATTAAGTAAATATTTATGTGCAAAATAAATCGATTTAATCTTAATAATAAATATTTCTTCATTTAACGTGTGTTAGAACCTTGATACATGTATTTTTACGATCAAGATTTTATTTGGAAGATCTTTGTGAAACTATGCTGCTTTTAGAATTTGCCAATAATTTCTTTGGAAACTGTACTTAATTATTATTGTGTATCTTAAAAATGTATCCAAACATTTGTCGTCTTACATAATCAAATCATGTGTCCTTCAACAAATAAACGGCTACTCAATCAGTCCAATTAATGTAATAAGTCCCGATAAACTATAAACTTCGATGTTCCTTATACGGCTAGGATGGTTTATTGTGTTTTTTTCTGATAAAGAGAGGTAAGTTAATTTATTAAAAGGCCATTGTTAATAATAATGGAAAGTTATTGATTGTAATGAATCGTTGCTGACGGGTCAGTTTTACTACCCCAAACCACACAAAACTACCCCAAACCACTCAAAACTACACCAAGCGACCCAAAAAGGCCTACAATATAAGGTTGTGATAATAAGTTCATATGAAAAAAAGGCCCTGCGAGCTCTAGTATGGAAATAAGTGTTAAACTTGTTGCTTCTGAATGACTTGAAATACTTGAACCATAATTTAATAATACACAATTAAAATAATTATACATAAGTTTTATTTGGGTTGTTACAATTCAGCAACACGCCATGTATTTTATCTGTATTTAATCTGATTATAGCACTTAAACAATAAATGTAGTGATTTCAAGTTGTTTGGGGTAAACACTGTAGATGTGGTTTGGGGTATTTCACACTCTCTATATGTTGTCATTAGACCAGACTTATTTGTGGTCGGTCATATCATTTACAGAAATTCTGAATTTTTTTTGCTCAATATATCAAAAAAGGTATTATTCGTCACATGTTATTATGTATTAATTAATCATTATTTACAAACATAGATAACAGTAGCCTTGTATTTGTAGTAGTTTGCTGTAATTAAAGGTGGTTTTGGGTATTAGAATGGATCGGTTGCTTACCATGGCCTAAATATATAGATAATTCTTAAGCCAAACAAATACGAATAGGCAACCATGTAGGAGACCGACACAGTACATACCATCCGTATCCCCAGAAAAGGACAGTTCAAGTGTGCTTTTAAACTTCCCACCTACATTTCTTGACATTCTGCGAGGTTTGATAGTAGCATATTACCATCAAGGAAGGTAACTGAAACTGATAATTACACTGAAATAAAGTACAGTCGCAACACAGCACTTAAGAATAAATTGAAGGTCTATCCGCATCTCTTCATCAAAACAACAAAAAGTAGAAATCATAAACATATACATGAGGCATGAGCACTAAATAATTTAACATGATTGAAAATGGGGGTTTCCTAACTCCGCTTATCCCCCCCCCACTTTATGGACAACAAGGTAGGCTACCTTCAAATGTTCTTTCGGGCACTTGCTATAACGTAGATTAAGTGTTGATTTGAAAAGCTTATACATGTAGGACATTTATAAAATTGGCTCTTAAGCTTTATTTCTTGGTCAATCCGTTATAACTCAATGCAGACTTTTCAAAAGAACAAACGAGGTGCAACAAGAGTAACTAACATTAGTTTTGGAGTTAGTAAAACGAGATTTACTTCCCTTGCATACTGTAAAGGTTCGTACAGTATATGTTCTTTATTTACAATGTCCGTACCAATTGTTTTTTGTGACCCGGTAACATTGGCCACATGTATATAATTGATGCATTTTCCTGGAAATGATAATTGACAATTGGCATGTCACATTAGTTAATGTATAGAACTGGTGCCCGTTGTCTTTTAATTACCACGTACCTCTATAGAAATAAATGATTTGCTACTGAATGGAACGGAATAAGGATGTCATATTAGAAGGTTTCTTCAGTGGAATGGTTTGACATATTTAGTTGCAATTTAATTTAGAAGACATTCACATTCACATATAGTTCCATGTACTATAGAAATGCAATTACATGTATTAACAATTATTAACAATTCGTATAAATCTTATATGTTTTGGATTTAAATGTATTGTAAAATATGTGTTACTGATCAATTTTGAGAAGTACAGCGTTTTATGATATTCTGGGTACAATCAGTCCTTTATTTACAAAACCAGACACAGTCATTATGCTAAAGACTCTATCAACTTTTTTAATTGATGTTTTTGTTGCTTAGTTTTGGGTTTTGATGTAAATTGAATTTTAGGGAACTTTAAGATCATTCATTACAATCAATATTCTAACAATTTATATAGATACATTAACAACATTGATTTGTGCATTTGTGCTTATTTTTATTGAGCTGCATTTTACCATAATTACAGAAATTTCAATTTAATGAATTACATTCATTGCTTTATTTTGCGAAAGAGACGCTAGCATTGCTGCCTCAAGACCAGAGAAATTTCTGTTTCTTTAATTGATATTACTATATATTACGATATAGAAAATTACAAACTATTTGATCCCAATATTTGAATACTGTGTGGAAGTCGAGACTGATCAGATTTGTCATTTACAAAGAAACACGGTTCTACATGTATAGAAAAAAACTTTAAGATATAATTTTTCGAATGACGCCTGGTATCAATAAACGATGGACGCATTAAGCTTAAACGAATGCGCCATAAGCCAGATAAATGCACATATTAAGACACAGGGATCTATGATTCGATTTCAAACGATCACGTATCATTGGTGTAGTATAAAATCAAAGCTCTGAAAGCAATGAAATACTGGCGCGCTGGTTGAATCGAACATGCCCTGCACAGATATCATTACTGTAAACATATGAAACTATGTGTGATTTTTTCGTTAAACTTTGTGACAGTTACTATCATCAACATTAGCAAATAATTCTGTACATTCAGGGATTTCAATAGATGCAGGTACTTGTATTTTGATGCAAGGAAATTAGGTTTTCCACTTTTTTTTCACCTGAATCTTAGGCGGGGGTCTTTTTGATGCAGAAGCGTATGATTAGTGGTTAAATTTTGCTAGAATAACGATGATCAGGCTCCGCCACAACTGAGTATTGTCAACAATGAAATGCACAAGGCTCACGTACCTTAAGAGACTGAAACAGTTACAATCTTAATTTTTACGTCGATCGCAACAATGCATTAACAAAAATATTCGCCAACTTACTGACGGTCTCCCCAGGATTTTTGGAAGGGTTGTCGCTGGATATTTCGTGCATATAAGCTCGCGAAACTTTATTTTGTAACTATCATTTTATACAATTTTATATTTGTACCAAAGTTTACTGCAAAAACTGTATATAGTACATAGATGTTTTTTTTTTCTCTTTAGAGCCAAGAAAGGTACAAAGTTAAAAAAACATAAATAATGTGAAACAATGTGTAAACAGTATGTCAACATGTGTTTTAATAACATAAACTGATCTGATCTCATCAAGTTACAATGTCAACTATATACTCTGTATAGTTAGTTTTTCACCTTCATTGTCCAAGATATCTCACACATATCAAACTCAGTGTTTCATTACAACTGACAGAATTAGGATTAAACTTTCAGAAGCCTCTTTTTTTCTTGGGCCCAAGCGCTGACTGCCTTATTATAATCAAACTTCAGTACATCAGGACCTTCCATGGATATCATTAACAATGAATTTAATGCTGAATTGTTAAGCCTGCTTCTAAGCTTAGTCTTCACTCTTGATAAGGTGGAAAAACCCCACTCACAATCTGAAATTAAATTAATTTACGATACCAGTAAACATATAGATAGCTTCACATATATAAAAATAATATCATTATAGGTATTCAGTTAACACAAACAGGTATAATAAATTATGTAGTGCACCCCAAGAACCTGGTTTAAACCCCTAGTAGCAAATTAGTTTGCTACTGACTGTTCCAAGGCGCTAACCCATACGGTTCCCCTTTTTTGTTAAACAATCAACAAACAAATCATTTATTTTCCTCTCTTCTTTTTGCTGCAGGGGAGGCTGTGTTTTATGAGTGTGGCGATTCCTGATATGCATATTTCTCTTTTTATATAAAGTAGCATGAAATTGAGTTATTTTATTTATTTAATGCAAGTCACAAGGCTAAGTAAATATATATAAAAAACATTGCCAACTTCTTGCAATCAGAAGTAGACTTTCTTCCACTTAGGATCGACACCTGACTGGATCGAACTGGCTGTTTGAGGTGGCCGGCGTTGATTCAGTGTCTCGGCATGTTGGGGTACCGCGTCCGGCGTCGGAGAAATTTCACGACGTGAAGGGGTACTTGGCGTCGTAAGAGTCGCTCTTGAAGGGCTATCCGGAAATGATCTCGATCTCATTTCTAGAATTTTGAAGTTCAGAATGCCCGATGGAGTTGGCATCAGCCTCACAAGGCCGGTTTCTCTTGAAATAAGATAGAATTGACGAGTCGTCGTTCTTTCGCGCATGCATACTTGAAAATGTGTCCGACGAAAATGAACTGATCGTTACGATGATAGCGCAGTAAAATGCCACAGAATGTATTTCTTTTGCAATTTAAGTTCTAAATGCAACTTGCCAATAGATTTGTTTAAAACAAATCCATTATCGCACAATTATTTTCATACATGTATACAGTACAAGTTTCGAAGTGTTTGTCTTCTAATCACAGAACTAAGAATAACCAAATAATTACTCATGATCGCATCTCATTAAAATCATTGAACATTATGTTAAACACACCGGGTTCCGCTATTAATTGAGAATATCAAGAGTCAACAGAGCCAAAATACGATCAAACGACACCGACAGACTTGCGAATTCACCACGTGGAGAGGCGGAGTTATCCAGCTGATAGTAAAGAAATCGATTGTGATTGGTCAAATCGCCCATTGCTTAACCTTGAATGAGGTGTGTATTGAAAAGCGACCTGTGTTTACAATGCAAGAAACAGAAAATTATGACATGTCGATTTTGAATAAACGGATGTCGGCGAATTTAACACTTGTTGGAAATAGATCAAAGCTTGTTAACGGTTGTCTGGGGAGAACACTGGGACCCGGCCCGGTCTCGATCCACAACTACTCCAACCTAACCAAAATGGCAACCCACGCTATCTCCCGCTTGTCACGTGACTGATTTGTTTTTAATCGTTCTTTTAATATCCTTTCATAGTTGTTCGAATCACAACATTAAATTGTTTTCTTGTTTTTATTTGTAGAATTATCTTTCAAAGTTCGCATTCCTTCTCGAAATATTTGTATTTTCTTAAAATGCACTACTTTTTATGCCACACAACTACGAAATCTTTCAGGCGTAACTAAACTACTCATTCATATTCAGTTGCTTGTTCACTGCCGTAGCTGGTCATGATTTCACTCTACATTGTTCGATGGAATTTTTGGCATGGATGCTCCAAAATTACACGGAAACTTACTATCAATCGCTCAGAATTCGTGGAATGGTGTGCTGCATTGTGCTTCACACTTGTGCAGAACATTTCGGCCTGCTCTCGCGGTGACCACTTACTTGATACGCTCTCGTGGTCGCAATGATACACCCGAAGTTAAGGACTGCGAGTCGCAGAGTTCACAGCATCGTTTGTTAATACTGGCGCATGCGCGCCAGTATAAAAATGTAAATTAGGTAGTCAACATAACAAATATCATTTCTTCAAATTTACATGTAGCGATGTTTTGAGCATAAGGTTATTGCTGACATGTATAAAGAACATTCCGAGTAAAGCTAGCTTCCTATAGCATTCTCAGAATTTTCACTTACTTCAATGCATTTGGTTTTATTTATTTTGTGGTTCGAGATTTCAATTATATCGTTTTGATACTGGAGCAAATTGATGACGTTTCTATGTTCCGCAACTCTCAATGAACAAGAACCCCCTGTTGCATAGACAGATAGATCTTCGGCCATTTATACATAAAGGTTTTCACCAGTTTCAAACAGTGCCACCAGGCCGATTTTTTTTCGGACAGATCATCCGCCTCCACCTTATCGCTCATGCGATATTAACTTATTTAACCAGGATGTTATTTTTTATTTGTATTTCCCAACATAAAATATAACTACAATATAATTAAAAGAAAGAGTAATATTTATCAAACTTTTATGGTTTAGTGAGTTATCGATATACTTGAAAGGTTTATTAAGCCAAAGGTTTTACAATTTTTATATCGCACAGTTCTCTAAATGAGTATTGATCACCGTAAAGAATTCTATTCGGTCACAACATGAAAATGTTCAAGGATTATAAACAAGAGGGTCCATAGGACCCTGGGTCGCTCACCTGTAAAAAACTGCTCAATGGTTGCAAGAGTTGTGTGCAAGTTGGTAAAATCAAGTCAAAAATTTAAAATAAATTAAGCTGCTATTGTGGAGAAAATGTAACTAGATGATGCTCTATACCAAATATCTAAGCTCTAGGCCTTACGGTTTCAGAGAAAAATATTTTTAAAGATTTACTATATAACACTATGTAATAAAACTAGTGACCCCCGGGGCAGAGCCATTTTCGACCCCAGGAGAAAAATTTGAACAACTTTTGTAGAGGACCACAACATGATGACACATACATGTACCAAATACAAAGGTTCTAGGCCTTGTGGTTTTAGAGAAGAAGATTTTTTTACGTTTTCCCTATATAAGTCTATGTAAAGCAAGTGACCCTGGGGCAGGGCCATTTTTGACCCCAGGAGAAAAGTTTGAATAATTTTGGTAGAGGACCACTAGATGATGCTGTATATCAAATATTAAGGCTCTAGGCCTTGTGGTTTTAAAGAAGAAGATTTTTTATGTTTTTCCTTTATAAATACGTATATGTAAACCAAGAGAACTCTAGGGTGTGGCCGATTTTGGCCCAGGGGACATAATTAGAAATTTAGTAGACATCCATTAGACAATGCAACTTACCAAATATCTAAGCTGTATGCATTGTGGTTTGTGAAAAGAAGATTTTTAAAGATTTCCTTTGTAAGTCTATGTAAAATAAAGTGACCCCTGGGGCGGAGCCAATTTTGACTCCAGGGAAATAATGTGAACAATCATTTTAGAGTTCCACTAGAGGGTGCAAAATGCCAAATATCTAAGCTCTAGGCCTTTTGGTTTTAGACAAGAAGATTTTTAAAAATTTTCCTATACAAGTCTATGTAAAATGAAGTGACCCCTGGGGCGGAGCAAATTTTGACCCTATGGCTATAATTTGAACAATCTTGGTAGAGGACCACTAGGTGATGCTACACACCAAATATCAAAGTTCTAGGCCTTACGGTTTCAGAGAAGAAGATTTTTAAAAATTTCATGTTCAAAATCTATTTTATCATCTGTGACCTAGATAGGCAATGGACTGGAACCACTTGAACAATTTTGGTAAAGCTTCACGCAAGTAACATTCCTGTCAAGTTTCAGCAAGATTGGTCCAGGAGTTCAGGAGAAGAAGTCGTTTGAAGAAAAAGTTGACGACGCACGGACGGGCGACGGACGACGAACATCAGGCGATCACAAAAGCTCGCAATGAGCACTTCGTGCTCAGGTGAGCTAAAAATAGCACGTGACTATCAACTTATTCTTAATCAGTTAATACGTTTTATCAGGTATTTAAACTGTCGTGTGACCTATATAGTGCAGCCGCATTGATTAAAACTTCCTTGTTTGTCGTCTTTGGATATGACTATCACATATATAAAACAGAAACTTAAATGTTTTCATAAATCAAGGAATTTTTCTCATGTGTGCATATAAGAGCAGATGTTATTGTTCACGAAATTATGGGATTCTCTCTTGAACAAGTACGAAGAGATTAAAAGTAAGTTTTGAGTTAAAGGGTGCAACAAGTTTTGACACAGCCTACAAACATGGCGGATTCTAAATTTTCGAAAGTGAAAGTAGGAGATGAGGTACCTGGAAATCTGACATTTGAAGTTTCCGGAAAGAGACTCGAGAAACAATGCCAACCTTGCAGTACTGCAGACATGTGGGCAAAGGCGAAATACTGGTGTTCGGACTGTTCTGTGCTCAGCTTGTTCTTAATCACATACAATATTTGCTGTTTCAAGAGATCACAAGATAGTTGCGACGCAGATAAATCAAGCGTTTCATTTGACATGAAAGGCCTAGATCAGTGCAAGGAGCATAGCAAGAAGCTTGAATTCGTGTGTGAAGATCACAACATGATATGTTGCAGTACCTGTGCCATTACAAAGCATCGAAAATGTCATAATGTAGAGGAAATAGAAAATAAAGCAAAAACAAACGCAACCGATTTGACAAGTATCAGGCGAGATTTGTTAGCTATCGAATCCAAGATTAAAGCATACGCTCAACGTCTGATGAACATCCGAGGCAAGGTAACAACAGGTGCCATTGAAATAACCAACAAAATACAGGAGATGCAGGACAAAATGAATGAAATGTTTGAAAATTTGAAAAGGAACGTTGCCAAGGAAATTCACTCTTTCCAAGAACCAGCCTTTCGAGATCTTGACATGAAAAATGACGCCAGCATCACTTACGCTACGATTGTGACGGAGGCTCTCTCGGAAGTGGACAATGTAAGACAACAAGGAACTCCAGCACAACAGTTAATCATGGCCCATCACCTCAAAGATCACGTCGCCACGCTTAAAGTGAAGATTGACAGGGATATATCAGATTTTAAAAACATACATATGTCGTTTGATTTCGATAAGTCAATGCAACTGCCTCCAACAAGTACTTCAACACCCGGTAAGCTTAAAATAAAATACATTGTATGTAAATACCAATGCCACTACGTTTATTATTAGTATGAACAGTCAACAAAACGGTCAAAAAGTGTAGCTGACGCTGCTGGCTTCTATCGACCTGAAGCAAGGAGACGGTGATGTGAAGGAACCGCTGTACAATGGTCTGGATTTTCTTTCAGATGGAAGACTAGACTAGTCGCTGTGGACCGTCAGAACAAGAAATGTCTGGTGTATAATCAAAAGCTTCAGAAAATGGGCACTGTATTATTACCAGACAATCCTTTTGACGTGACCGTGATGACAAATGAGAATGTGGCAGTATCAAGTGGAGTTGATTTGTATTTTCTTAAAATCAGTAAATCAAGTGACGTCACAATGGAACGTACCAGCAAGGTAACCATGAATTGTTATTCCATATGTATGATGACGGATGAGAAGTTTCTTGTAGGATATTATGACGACCCACAACATATCCGTGTTGTATCAGTGTGTGGAGAGGAGAGAACGCTAGCTATAAACTTTCCTTCAAAACAATACAAACGCGATGGAAGTACTTGTACATACATTAAGAACCGTAATAAGGTTGTACTTGCTGACAGATTCGCGCACACCGTTTACATCTATGACATAGACAACAACAAGAGTATCGAGGTCAAGGACAGGAAGATCATCAAGCAACCACGTGGTGTGGCGGTCGGTCATGCTGACTGTATCTTTGTCTGCAGTAAGAAGACAAACTCGTTAGTGCAGATATCTCACACAGGACAGATAGTGTCCTCACACGTGCTGGACATGAAGTTCCCATATAATGTTTGTGTATCCATGGATAACACACGACTTGCAGTCTCCAATAATGCTAATGGAATGAGGAAGCTGAACTGATATAATGCCTACACTGAACTTCACAATACATCGTTTAAATCGGTTATGCAGAGCCTGTCTATCTATAAGCGATGTACATGTACATTAACATGATCATAATGATTGCATGACTCTTTCAATTTAAAGTACTAACGAATGAACTAAAGTAATTTTATTAATGCGCTGACTAAATCATACATATAGTTTTGTCCTGTGGGACAAAACTCAAATCTAAGCATGTCATTAATAATCGTACGTTTTAATATTGTTTTATTTGCATTGGTTTCATTTTATTTCGCGTGGGTTACATTTTCGCTTATTTCGCGCATCGGCAAGAGCTCGAATTCTAAGCACAGGCTTAATTAAGCATAGACTTAATTATTACATGTAGATGTCTAACACGAATAATACAACTGTGCAAATAATTACCCATGTGAACATGTAGTTTACGGATACTTCTTGAAAATTGTTGGCTATAAGCGATGTACATAATTATACATAAACATGATCATAATTTGCATGACTGTTTCAATTCAAAGTATAAACGACTAAACTAAAGTGATTTTATTAATGCGCTGACCAAATCAAACATATAGTTATGTCTTGTGGGTAAAACACAAATCTTTATTTTACTTCGCATGGGTTACATTATCGCTTATTTCGCGCATCGGCAAAGGCTCGAATTCACAGCGCAGGAAACTTTACTAAATTATAAGATGTCTTACAGGAATAGTTCAACTGTGCAAATAATTACCAAGGTGAACAATGTCATGTAATTTACGGATGTGTTTAAAAATTGTTGTCCAAAAAGTAAATGATACATTAGTATATTATTGTGAAATCTATGTGCAAATGTTTGTGCAAATAAATGTGTGTACCCATATTAAGAAAGTTGTTCTCATAAAATAATCATAGAAAATCTCGCACATCGGTGATCAGAATAACAAACGCTCAAACAAGCTAGATGTTGTTAATGCAGTGGCTTAATATTGTGGTATCGTTTGTTTCGCGTTGTTTGTTTTTCTCAAAATTCTTACAATCACAAGAGTGTGAATTAAAATCTCTGATAATTTAAACTACATAAAAGTTTGTCCTAAAAATAATACAATAACTGATTGCATTAAAATGTTATTTACGGCTTATGAACAAAACTTCGTCATCACAAAATGAAATACTACAAAATATAAAAGTTCGCGCCCTGTAAGCAAGTTTCCTTGATTATTGATGCAGTTACACTAACGTCAATGCCGACAGCCGATGAACGTCAGTGTTATTTCTACCGCTCGGATATGATGGAAAGCTTTGACTAACAAATGGACATTCTCCACTGCCCTAGAGCCAAACCTCCTCCTTCGCGCCACAAAAAGTGGACTTCATATACATCGACACAAGGTACGGATACTTAATATTATTTAATGGCTTTTTAGCGGTTTTATCATCCGCTTAGCCCCCCCCCCCCCCCCTTCCCCCTCTACTGTACGGACAACAAGCAAGAGATTACCTTGAAATGCTCTTTTGGTCACTGATACGTGACATTATGGGTCCTTTATCTAAATCAGAGGCACGGACGTCGTTATCTACATCTCGGAAAATGTATTTGAAAATATGTGAATGCTCGTAAATAACCTCAATTAAAATAATCTTGTTTGAAAATATGACCTTTATAAAAATGTTTTTTCAATAACTAGTAAATAGATAAAAACGCGAATAGTTACGTGTCATTACTAAATAACTGAACCGCGAGTAGAAAATTATCTAAGAATCAACATGCTAACAGCCGAACGGTGCCGAACGGTAGGTTTCTATGGAGCATTAAGAGTGACTAACATCAGATGCAGGTTAAGCAAACGAGATTTACTTCCCTTTCCTATTGTTCAGATTCATAGATGGAAAATATTCTCACTTTCTATACCAATTGCCTTTTATGACTCGTAATATTAGTCTCATTTATAAACTTGATGCATTTTACTTGAATTTACTTCAAACGATTGGCAGGTCACATGCACAGAACTGGTGCCTTTTTCCTATTAATTTATGGAAGTAAACGATTAACTACAAAATGAGTAGAATAAGGGTATCATGTTAAAAGGTTTCTTCAGTGATATGTTTGGCATTAAATGAAAAGTATTTGATAACATGTTTCATTCGTAAACATAGAAAGCAGTTTCTCAATTGAAGATTGATTAAACCCCCTTTCAGCTTCTTCCTTAAGAAGTTCATTACTGTAAATGACAAAAATATCCAAAATATTCAGGAATATGCATATTTTTAGAGTAAGATATTAACAAGAATAAAAAAGTGCTCTTTATCATTACCCAAAATAATGTAAGAAACTGCCTAAGCCTTTACTGATTTTGCTTCCTATTGTTTGACCAACATTCTTCTCTTACAAAATTTCCTGACCTTTTCCCAGACTTGCCTATTTTTCAAATTTCCCAGACCAATTTCATACCGGTAATTCCCTGACCTTGAGAATAATCATTTTTCCCTCACTTTTCCCTGTCTGTCGGAACCCTGAGATTCAAAACAGATTAAATTGAAGTAGTTTGAGGAGTATTTTACAGATCCAGAGAGTAAATTTTCAGAAATATACTTTTTGACAGATGTTTTCAGCATTTATAATGCAAATTAAAAAAAAAATTACATGGCTCAATAAAAACTATGTATGCGAATACTAGTAATTGGGTAATATATGGTAAAATGATACCAGTTCTACTTGTTTTCTTCAAACTCTTTATCAAACTTGATACGTAATCCAGTACACAATTACAACACAAAGATTATGTTTAGCATAACAAATTTAATATTCCATATAAATGTATGGTTTTATAATAACATATACGGTAAAAGATTGTTTTCATATGGTATTGCCTACAACAGAAAAGTAATATAAACTCTAATACAACAACAGAGATTCTAGTTAAATAGGGGACCCATTCTCTAACGTTCATTTAATGCACAGTTACACTTAACGTTCATTGAATACACATATATCACTTTTCAGCACAATCATGTGAACATTTACATGATTTATTTCATATTCTACAAAACGAATGAATTTATCAACCATTTCTTTTTATATTGGAAAAAAGTATTGTAAAATTAATGTCACTGGCTTAACTTCACCTCTTAACTGCAAATTAAAGTATTTTTCAATGAGTACTGCTTCACATGACTAAGTGGTTTAGTTGGTGCATTATCACTGTAAAAGTTGGTACATTTATTAGCAACTCTAAAACAATATGTATGCCACAGACTAAATCAGCTCTAGAAACACAGGATCCCCCACCCTCCCCCACTTTTTAACTCTAATTTACTATCATTGTGCTCTATAATCATAACAGAAAGCATGCTATATACAGTATACTATAACATATTTAATTATAAACACACTTCGAAATAACTATTCAAGTATTAACTTAAAGATTCACAAAAGATTAAAGTCACAAAGGATTTAAAAATAGGCTTGAAATCATCTTTTGCTTTGAGGCAAATGTTGTGGCAGTTTTGAACACTTATAATATGAACTAAGGCACTGCCTCTTATCGAGCTCTAGCTTTATTAATCTCAGATAATGATTTATATTAAAAATAATTTGTTTCTAACATTTGTTAGCCTACTCATGCACGATAAAATTATGTGATTTTTGGAAAGAATTTAAGTCTACATCAACTTGATTCAGCTGGACAACTGGCAATCTGACTTTTACTAAACATTTGGGTTTTTAATGTGTAAACTCAAAGGCTGCTTGCTTAAATTTACAACCCAAATGTGTTCCATTACCTTACTTAATGCAATATTGAATATTGATAAATTCTTCATTGATACATGAAAATATTACATTGTCACATGTGCATGAAAATTAATATATTATTGTCTGAAAAATAAATTTTATTTTTTTAAATGTTACCTTGATTACACTTGCATTTGTAACTTGCAATTGCACAAAATTGTTCCATGCTATTAAAAAAATATGTATGCATGTAAATGAATAAAGTTATAATATAGACCTAAAAAGTACTGTTTTAATATACATGTACATCACATTAACACCACATTGAGACTTCAATATGTAGTGTGATACATCAACTAGATTTTGGGGCATATTTGTGCAAAGTCATTTGAAAATATCTCCAGGAATGACAATGCCATAGGAATTTTCAGTTATTTACAACAGTAATTTAAAGCTATAGACATGATAGATGCTGTGTGAAAAATATTGTGACAATATGGTACATATTTGGTGACAATAAGGTACATATTTGAGCCAAGTTACTTAAATAGATGAAAAGGGAACTTTGAAAGCCACCGAACACGACACATATGAAAATACTGCAGGCTCGGTTTGATTGAGCCTGTTCATGGGCAGTAATGGAAATGCTTATTACTGCCCACGCCGCCTAGCCCCGGGTTGAGCGCAACTCAGTAATTACACCATTAAATAGTACAATTTCGATCCATCCCAAACGATGGTATGCATATGGAGGTGAACATGGAACCTTCAATGTGCATGATAGAATTACTTATTTAAGTTGAAATATACTTCATCTATTGGGCCAAAAATAGATGAAATAATCTCAATCCATTAAACATAAACATGTACAATATCATGTAGTCTGATTATCCATATGTAACACTCCTTTACAGGTCTTAGTAACTGATTTGAAACAAAATGCTTCTTTATATCTATTTTCATTACATAAATGAATTGCGCTTGCCAATCAAATCATGCATTAAAAATGTTGTTGGTCCATTTTTATAAATGTATAATAACAATTTTAAGAGGTTTTTTGCAAAAAAAATGTAAACCCATGAACACATAAACATGCCATTATTCATAACCACTTTTGGATCTCTGTCTGGTAAGTATTTTATAAATGTAATATATATACTGGAAAATGTGAATTTCAAAATTCTGAAGCTCATTCCAGTTGGTATTTTCTTGATTTTGTATTTTTCGTTGCAGAAATTTAGGCACAACTTCTTTAAAATATGGTGGGTAAATTTCTCTATAAAAAGTACCATATATTAAAAAATGTAAACTTCTCTACTGGTACATTGCTAAAACATAAACATTCAAAAGAAAAAAAATCATTGTTTTTATTATGAGTGCAATTTCAAGTTTTTTGTGTTAAAGTCCAGCTTAAGCAGATCCAAGTACTGGTATATTCAGATTTTTACATGTATTTAAAGAGGCCAAAAACCCACTGACATGGCAAGAAATGTTTCTCTTCCTCTTCACAGCAATCTACTTTTTTCAACAATTTAAATGATTATGAAAGTTCTGATTTTTTTATTTTCTAAAACACAACTTTTTGATGCTGAGCAAATTTAGTGATACCATGAATATTTAACAAAATTTACAAAAATAAAACAAAACAAAGCAGACACCTTGTAAATAGTGTATTTGATTATACATGTACCTCACATACATATTTTGATTATGAAATCATGTTGAAATGTGCACATGACAGAAAATATGGTAATAATAGAACACTTTTAATTCCCAAAATGAGCATTAACTTGATATTTGATGCTATTCTTGGTACACATGTATTCTGCTTTCTGGTCAAACTTTTTGGTCCCAACTGATGATAATATATTGGAGATTAACCCTTTCCTCCATGTAAACACCTTTATGACATGGAAAAACTGTGTAGATTCAGATCAGCCAGCACATCCATGATGACTGATCAGGATCTGCAATGTTCACTTGTTTAAATCATTAGGTTATTTCTGACCAAAAAGTGAACAGTGCAGATCCTGATTAGATGTGCCAGCTAATCTGGATCTATACCGGTCTCACACGGGTAAAAAGGCATGTCTGTAGAGTAAAAGGGTAAATTTCTCTTTTATTTAAAATCTCATACTACAGTACTGTGTATTAAAATTAAAAAGGTAATACTCAGTAGTTACTTTGAGAAAATTATTGTCTATACAATTTACAAAACCTGAAATTTCATACATTTAGGACAATCTGTCATGTATTTAGCCAAAATATAAAAAAAAATAACTTGTTTCTCTGGAGGTACCATGTCAAATAGGCCACAAGTCAATTCAGGCAGTACTTGTAAGTCTACTGTATATGGCAATCACTGTAAAGAGTTAGTTTTGTTTTTAGATTTACACAAGCTTTTAAAAAATAGTATCATTGCTTAATTGATATCTAAAATTGTGCTTGTTATCCTGAAACCCAAGAACAAATTAAAACATCATCTGATTGTCATTTTTGCTTAAAAAATTGGACTGTCATCATAAAGTAAAGTAATTTATGTTACAGTCATAATCTCTTCTCTACACCTACCCAAGCTGTTGATTCAATCAGTTTTGTCTGGGTGTCACACTGTTACTGGTATATACAGTAAGATCACAATTTACAACACTTGCAGTAAAAGTCAGATGTGCTAATGCAGTCAAAGGTGTCATATTTAATAAATAAATTTATTTCTAAACCAATTTCCATGTTGGACAATGCAAAATACACAGCTTATGTTGCAACCATCAATATTTTATTCTGTGCTAGTGTAGACAGAGTGACTTTTGTAGACTAAGGTCATTGATCAAAAGAGCATATTGACATATAAATGATGTCTTTTCTTTTGTTGCAACATTTTGTTAATTGTTTTCCCACCTGTTTAGTCATGATAGTCTTGGACAAAAATCCGGAAAAAGTACGTGTTACTTTGTACAAAATGTCCAATCTATAAAGCAACTTGTTCATGAAAATTATTTTATAAAACATCATAAACTGACATAGAACATATTAACACAATGATTCTAAAAACTTTATAAATAAAATAAAAATGAGGCCTATTTGAGCTATTTCAAAATAAAGTGTGGCTCGTTTGACTTGTTTGTGGCCTATTGACTGTAATCCATATACCAATTCCATGGTATTTGATCATAAATTTGGTGTAAATAGACTGATAACGATCCCAATCTATCAACCAAAACAGTAATCATTATGTTTATGCAGTGTAGACCAAGTGTAGACCCTCATTTTTTAGGGGGGAGGGGCGGCGGCCAGTTTCTTTTTTTGTTTAGAAAACAGGGTCTTGTGCCATGTGTTTTATAAGAATAAATAAAAGAAATCTCATACCTCGTGTTCAGTACTCTCACAAACAATATCTTCGACTGCCATGAGCTCACATGTCTGAATGACGAACATGACCAGTGACAAAAAACTCTTATACAAAACTGAATTGTGGCGCTGGTCTACGCTAAGCTCAGTGTGTCTCACAATGTGACTGAGTGACATTGCGAGGTCCAGTTCACAATTCAACTTCACATAAAAGTTGGTTCTCACCAGCCTTACATATTGTTTTCAAGAAAAACTCCATGCATCTGATTGTTCCGTTGATGGGCCTTATGCTCCTTTGAATTTAAAGGCCTAATAATCCACTGACAAGCTACCATTCAGTAGTTTTCAACTTGACTTCTTCAGTCTAATTTATCAAAATGGCCGATCGCTAGTATTGCTATTGGTTACAACGAACGACAACCTACTCTCTAAACAGACGATTTCAAACATTGTTTCTTCAACCCTTTCCTGCTTATATATGCACTTTTAAATTTGTGCGACCTGGGTAGATCCACATTATCCCGCACAATCTTGCCAACGGTCCATTCAGGATCTGTATTGTTTTGCTGTTTCATCGAAAATAATTTAAATAATCTAAAAATGAACAGTGTACATCCTAATCAGATGGCAAGTATATATATATATATAGAAGGAAAGGGTTGCATTACATATAATATGCCAAAAGAATAGTGATAAAGATAACTGGGAAATATGAATGTTTATTAAACTGGAGACTTCCACACCACGTAAAAAAGTAAAGGTAACCACACGTTATATATTGTTGTGTTACTTAATTTAATATATGAAATATATATATATAAATATATATATATTGTGGACTCATCGTGGCTGTTATTAATTATTGCATTAAGTTTTGCAATTATCAGTTTAATACAGACATTAACCTTTTACTCCAGAACACATCTTTAATGCTTGTATTAATAGATTAGATTATGAACAAATGGCATATCAGTGCCATCCGATCCAGAACTTATGGTTAGTTGTTTTTTTTAATTGTGCATTTTACAATGCAAACTAGGTAAATAGTGCAATTAAAAGGCTCATTTTGTATGTTTGGTGTGTAAAATTAATTATTCGGAATGACAAAAATAACTCTGGAAAATGAAAAGCAATTTTATAATGTGCACAAATCAACTGTAAACAAAAATGTAAAAGAATATTCTTTTAAACAAGGATCACCTGAATGGTTAAATGCAAGAAAAGGAGTCATAACATCTTCAAAAGCTGCTACAGCTATTGGTTTTCATGGCAAATTACAACAACAACAGTACATAAATTTAATACATAATCAAAGACATAATGAACACTTCGAGGAAACACACAACGAAATGACATTATTATCAATGAAGTGGGGCACTATGTGTGAGAAACATGCTGTTGCAACTTATTTACTAGTCTCAATAATTCGACTGCAAGCACAGACCCATTATCATACGGACGTTTTCGTTGTCTGTCCTTTACGTCTCAAGCAGTAACGATCAAAACCGTGGTGGAAATCGACCCGATTTAAATTCTTTTTATTTTCACTCCCACATGAAAATATCAACACTGGTATGTCAAATATCGTTATAAAACATAAATAATGATAAAAAGTAACAATAAAATGACGAATAATCCACAAAATAACTTGTTAAACCTACCACAGCATATGCCGTTTACACGGTGAAAATTATCGATAAACGCGAGTCAGATAAACTTTATGCGGTGTAATCAACATGGGTGGAGGTTTAAAAGAGTTTTGCATAAAAAACGAAAACGTTACTTATAAAGGATTAAATATTTTGATTCTACTTGAATGTGGCTTCTCAGGTATGTAATTTTTTTTAAAAAATAAATATGGTTTAAGATGCTTTATGAAGCCGGCAAAAGTTGCGATTCATTTTCCGATCGGCGGCATATAGAAATAGAAGGAAAATTTTCCGCATTGATTTGAATAGTAACTGGGTTGTGCGCGAAGAGCGACCATCGTATATATAGAAAAGCTCTTGTTGCGCACAAATGTTGGGCTACTTATTTACCTAATTACTTAAAAAAAACAATCTGGTTCATTATTTCATGAAACTGATATATGGTTTTTATCAAAATGGCTTGCTTCAAGTCCTGACAGAATTGTAACAAACAGTAAAGAAAATTATGTTGTTGAAATTAAATGTCCATACAAACGAGGTCAACCTGAATGCTTCAATAACATACCATTTTATTACATTCCTCAAGTACAATTACAAATGAACAGAAACACTGAAATGTCAATTAGTGTGCTGGTCACCAAAAGAAACCAAAATATTTGAAGTTAAGAGAAATGACAATTACATTATGGAACTTGTGTCTTACTTAGAAGAATTTTCAAAAAACATTGATAAAAATATCAATATCTGGGACACGAACAATACCATTAGATTGAATTTGAAAAAAAAGAGCAAAGAAATATCTGAGAACAGTGGCTGCATTTTTACCTGCAATTCAATCAGAAATAACATACCCAGTAATGATGAAAATCTTTATAGCTTCACTAATATAAAACAGAAATTGGATATCACAAAAAGACGATGGTGTTCAAATTGTCAACAACAGGAATGGTTTTGCAAATTAAATCCATGCATAGAACAGGTCATACGGTACTCTAGTAAACAAAAAAGGAAACAATTTTCAACATATTCTTATGGAAGTGGACAAGTTTTTAACTCTTGTCATCAGGATACGTTTTTACTGATCTTTCATAAATTTTACAGCAAATCATTAAAATCAACAACTGCAAGTGAAATAGTACAGACTCTACTTCAATCATATGAGCTGTTCTGTCAACAAACATTCCATGACAGCAAGATAAATTGTTTGTAAATGTTATTAATTTACTACAAACCTTTTTATTAATGAAATAAACCTTTATTCGTGGTTATATATTAAATAACACCAAGTCATGCAGAGATATTAAAGAAGAAATGTTTTGATTTTGAACTTTTCTAATTTTATTTTGGAAACTTTTAATTGGAATATACTATATGCATACATTTAAAATGCTTTAATAAACGCTTATTCTTAAAATTAAAAACATTTAAAGTGATATAAATTCTGATTTAAAAAATGATCACCATAAAGAATCAGAAAACTGATTTAATAATTTTCATGATACTAGGGCCAGGACTTGGTATATAAGATTGCAATGTTACCATCAATTTTGCATAATCTAATGTTGTATCACAATCATGTGTTAAACTGCAACTGTAAATCAGTTGTGTAACATACTGGAATTGATTGATACAAGTCATGAAAATGAGCTAAAAAAAACATTACAAGTGTGCTTGATGAAACATAGAAATGAAGATAAGTGTTCCATTAACTTGATGAATTATTGTCAAAACCTCTAAAATCAAAAACAAACATATTCATTAGAAAAAAACTTTGTTGATAAACTAATGATCCTCAAGGAAGGATACTGCAACATTTAATGGTTAAAATAAAGAAAACTCTGTTAAGACTTGCATCATACCAAGTCATTCGGAAATTATTGTCGATTAATATTTATTAGGTGAAGTTTCAGTATATAAAAATTCATTAAAAATTGTGCTATACTTATTATATTACATCTATCTACTCTGACTTCCGAATGGAATACTTCCATGTATCACATGTGGTTAATATACTACTCACAAGTAAATAATATAATAATGGCCAATTTCGGAGTCTATGATTGCCCCCTTAGAAAATTTAACACTTATGTTTCAATAAATAATTCAACTTAGATGAACAATTCCTCTATTTCAAAACTTCAAAAATAAAACCACAATGCATGATACACAGTTTTAAAATGTCATCGTTAACAATAATAAGCTCAAACTAATGGAACATTTTTGTATGTGTTGTTGGTGAATTTTAGAGTTATTGACACAAACTACTTCAAATAAATCACATGTATGTTGACTGTGCACGAATTTTTCATTTCATTTACTATTTTTTCAGGTCATCTCCTAATAAAAATAGTAAATATAATAAAATATTATAAAAATATTTGGTATTGTAACTTAATTTGGGAAATGTGAGTAAATAGCTTAAAGGGTTTTAAAAATTAACCCTTCACAAAACACTAACATTACCCAAAATTATTCAGCCAACAACAATGTGTACATGATTAGTATAAAGCTACAGTTCAGATGTGATCATTTTTGGTATGAATACATAGTATGTGTGGATATACTGCCATTAAGAGTCACATAACCCAGTCAAAATCTATAAAGTTGATGTTTCTTAACACTCAAAGACCTTATCATACAATAAAGTTTATTTTTTTTTGTCTAACATTAGATATACTGATTTATAAACTGACATACAATTTAATTTACAACTCAAAGACCTTATTATACAATAAAGTTTATTTTTTTTGTCTAACATTAGATATACTGATTTATAAACTGACATACAATTTAATTTACAACAACTTTTATTTACATTAACAAAGTGACTACATTAATCACAATCAAAAATAATATATCAACTAATTACTGTTTGCAGTTGATGTACACAGAGCTGCATTATTAATGCAAAGGGTAATTATCCCCTTATGTTAGCATGAAAATAATATTTTACCAACTTGAATCAGTTCTCTTAAATTGTTTATTAAAAAAATAAATTTGCAAAATCTGAATTACAACTATATACTCCAAAGCTAACATGACTAAAGATTGTAAAACACTTCTCGACCAAGTGAATAAAATAAACGAGCACTAACCTGCTCCTTTTCTGAAAATTAATGGGTAATTATTAGCCGATAATTAAAAACGAGTGTGAATTTTCCAAAAATCAAATGTACCGTTATTTCAGCAATTCATTATCAAATATGTAGCTCTGTGAACCAACCAAATTGACAACTTGTAACTAGTTCTTATTTCTTCTAAACCGGACATGAAATAATCTATCAACAAATAAATACATCTTAACCCTATCTTCCATAGATACACCTTTATTGCATAGACAAACAGTTATGATCCAGATATTAAAGCTGGAACATCCATGCAATCTGATCATGATATAAACTGTGCACTTTTTGGATCATCAGGTTATTTCTGACAAAAATGCACTTGTGCAGATCATGATCAGACGGCACAGATGTACAAAATGCATATTTATGGAGGAAATGCTTCAATTGACATTTGCAAGAATATGAATGCACTAAAAATATTAAGAATGGTTCTTAAAAGTTCCAATGTGGCAGTTCTATGACAATTTATTCATCCTGAATTTTGTAACTGACTTCTTGTATAGTCTTGTCATGGCATCTTGAATTCTTGATTTCAGTCCAAATCGGTAATAAACATTATTTAAATAGCATTTAATGTCCATCTATTCCTTGAACATCTTTGTTGAGTGACATGAAACTGAAACAAAAAAAAAGTATAAAGCTATTAGTATTTGGGTCAAAAAATGATACCAATAGCAGACTTCCCGAAAGTTGCCAGACCGAAGGACCTGTCTGGTAAAATTTCAGCTGGTCAGACATGTTTTCTAATGTTATCTGACCGAATGTCAGACAAAAATTTGAACTCCTAATACTTTATTATACCTTTTTAACATGTTTCGGTCTGACAGAATTTGTTTCGGTCAGACAGTTTTTCACAACTTGTCTGACCAAATGTCAGACACTTTTTTTCAACTTTCGGGAAGTCTGCAATAGTGCATACATATGCTTTTTAATGTGTAACACATGTGAAAAGTGTAGATCCAGAACGGTTAGCACTTCCGTGTAGTCTGATCATGATCTGAACTATAATTCATGTACTCATTTCTGAAACTATTACAAATGCTGGGTGCTTGACATGGCAGTCACATGAATTGTATTTTTTCAAGGAATATAATTGTTTGTTAATTCAAATTTATGTGCAAATATGATGTCAACAAAATTAAATTGTAAGATGCATACATTACAGTTTAAGTGATTCATTGTGAATTTTTTTATATTGCACATAGTTTTTCGGTTGTCTTTCAATGTATCTGTATAAAGTTGTTAAATATTAGTTTTTTATATCTGTGTGTGACAAGATAGTCACAAACCTTTTAATCATTTGTGAGTTTAACCATTTCCCTCATTTAAATGCCTTACTTGCATGGACAAAACTGCCAACACAATTATATCGCCTCATCAGGATTTTCACTGTTGGCATTTTGATTTATAATATTAATTATGACCAAAAAGCAATCGATGTAAATTATTAATGGTATTGCCAGCTTATCTGGAGGTTGATGTGAAAAAAGTCATATCTATATGTAGTCTTAATAGTTATTTTTTTTTGTTCAAATAGACTTATTTGTTCAAATAGACACAAAATATATATATTTAAAATGCCTCAAGACGCATAAAAAACATTAAGTATGTAATTTCAAATGTAATTGTAAATGTATTATTACCATCCAACAAGCAATAAAAAAAAAACAGCAAAAACCACAGGCATATTAAAAGTTGAAACTTACGTTGGATAAATATTTTTCTTTAATCTGTTACTGACCAGGCAATCACAACTTCTTGACAAGCCATGTACAATAGCAACGTCTGTTGCAGTGTATGACTATGGTTGGAATCTTCGATGTTGGAAATCTACAACAGAAACAAAATATTATGCAAAATTTACATTTATTGCTTACATATAAAATTCGAGACTAATAAATTAGCTATTAGGGCAGAAATTGCAATAAATTATTTAACTAGCTGGGTGTCCAATTGAAAACTTGTGTCAACCAGTTACTTCTTCAGATTTAACATTGAAATAAAATAAAAGGAGTATACCACCCCATCAAATGAGTTCTTGATTTTGAGAATTCTGCATCATCACAGTGCTGATCTGGGTTTATTGGGGAAAAGGCCACAGCTCAACTTGGGATTTTTTTTACATGGTATACTATACACTGAATGTTGGTTTAACAGATCATTGATCAACTGTAAAAATACCAATTTTGTAATTTGAAAAACACATTAATAATGGTTTCTCTTTATTCTGTGTTTTAGACAAAAAAATTATTTATATTGAAATGGGAGTTTTTTTCTTGAAATTGGGAAAATTGGTCCCTATTTGGCATTGGGAATGGTGACCATTATCGGCCCTGTGAGACTAGCTGAAAATGGATTGGATCAAGATGTCAAAAGCAACACTATATTAGAAAATTTGATGACAACATATTAAGAAAGGGCAGTTAAAGCCAAAGTTTATTTGTAAATATGTTTATTTTCATACTTTATGCTGCAATTGTGTGATTGAGGCTTCTGTTACTGTAATACTATACAGCCACCACAAGTAATCTGCAAGCCTTGTCTCATCTGTCACAGTTTTACCTTATCCCTCTTCACAATATTTTGTTAAAGCAAACTTTGCACTTTTAAATAAAAATTAGCTTATTTACACAAGAATATAAGCACAAAATTTGCATTCATACAACCCCAATGACTTGATGCTCCCCAGATACCATCTTTATCAGCACTGTCACAAAAGTTCATTGACGGGCCTCAAATTGCAACGTTTTTTCCCCATCGAATAAAGGGTCCCATTCCCCAAAAAATGTTTGAGTCGTCAAATCTTGAAATTGGGGAAGAAAAATCGTCACAAAATTAGTGCAATTGGTATTTTTTCATAATAAATGAAAATTCAAACTAGGGTTTTTATAAGCTTCAACAAGAAGCTGTGTTCGGAAAACACATATGCCCCCGGTAGCGAAGTTTGTAACGATACAAATTTTAAATGATAGCACAGTGTTAAAACTGCAACTAAAATCACAAGTTAGTTCTAAATAATGAAAATAACCGTCTGGTGCCAGAACCTGTACATGAAAAGAATTTATCATAACAAGAGCCAGTCGGAAACGACTGCATGCTCGACTATTTGAAGTCAGACATATTTAAGCACATTTAAAACTGGGCTTCATTTAAACTGGGGAGTGATTCAGGAGTTTATGACACCCAACACACATACATGAACAAAAGTTTCTTAATCCAAGTTAGGAAATCAATAAATTACAGTTACTTTATTATTGTAGTTTTTTTAGAGGGTTTACACAACCCAGTCCATACACCCCTGATCCCACACCCATCAACCAACTATCCCTGCCCACCTATAGTGATGTGGTGAGGTGTGGTGTAGTATAGTAAGGTATGGTATGCTGGTTGCTGTTGTTGGTGGTGTGGGTGTTGTTGCTGTTGTTGGTATTGTTGTTGGTGTTGGTAATGTTGGTGTTGTTGTTGGTGTAGTTGTCAGTGTTGTTGTTGGTGTTGTCAGTTGTTGGTGTTGTTGATGCTATTGTTGTTGGTTGTTGGTGTTGTTGATGCTATTCTTGTTGGTGGTGGTGTTGTTGTTGGTGGTGTTGTTGACTGTGATCTTGGTGGTGTTGTTGACGGAGTTGTTGTTGGTGTTGTTGACGGTGTTGTTGGTGGTGTTGTTGAAATTGTTGTTGACAATATTATTGTTGGTGGTGTAGTGGGGTGGTGGTGTGGTGTGAGATGGGGTGATGTGGTGGGGGTGGTGGGGGGTGGTGGTGGTGTGGGGGTGGTGGTGGTGTGGTGGTGGTGGGGGTGGTGGTGGTGTGGTGTGGTGTGGTATGGTACGGTATGGTATGGTATGGTATGGTATAGTATAGTATAGTATAGTATAGTATAGTATGGTATAGTATAGTATAGTATAGTATAGTATAGTATAGTATAGTATAGTATAGTATAGTATAGTATAGTATAGTATAGTATAGTATAGTATAGTATAGTATAGTATAGTATAGTATAGTATAGTATAGTATAGTATAGTATAGTATAGTATAGTATAGTATAGTATAGTATAGTATAGTAACCACTAGGCACTTTCACCAAAGTATGTTAAGTACATCTGTTTTAAACCTTTTCTATAGATTACCTTAGAAAAACACTAACATTGAAACTTTAACCACAATTTCTAAGTCTTAATTCTAATTTCTAAGCGAAAAAGGGCAAAAATCAAATAAAACAAGTTAACCATTTATATCCAAGTATAAAATGGGGAGATAATCCCAGAAAAAAGGTAGCCAGACTTACGTAACTTGTAAGGGTCATCATCTGTGCACTGTTAAGTATGTGTGTAAACTTTAATGCCAGATCTCTTTGTGGATATTGCGAAATATCCAACATGCCGAAATAAGTTAACCATTTTCTAAGTACAAAAAGGGGAGATAACACCAGAAATAAGGTACACAGAGTTATGTAACTTGTCAGTGTCATGACCTGTGAACTGTTAAGTAAGTGTGTAAACTTTCATGCCAATGCTCTTTGTAGAAATTGAGAAATATCAAACTTGCCAAAAAATGTTAACCATTTATCTCTAAGTACAAATTGGGGAGAAAACTCCGAATTAAGATAGCCAGAGTTATGTAACTTGTCAGAGTCATACCCTGTGCACTGTATATTAAGTTTGTAAACTTTCATGCTAATGATCTTTGTAGAAATGGAAAAATATCCAACTTGCCGAAACAGGTTAACCATTTTTCTAAGTACAAAAAGGGGAGATAACACCAGAAATAAGGTACACAGAGTTATGTAACTTGTCAGGGTCATGACCTGTGAACTGTTAAGTAAGTGTCTAAACTTTCATGCCAATGCTCTTTGTAGAAATTCAGAAATATCCAACTTGCCGAAAAATGTTGACCATTTATCTCTAAGTACAAATATGAGAGAAAACCCCGAATTAAGATAGCCAGAGTTATGTAACTTGTTAAGAGTCATACCCTGTGCACTGTATATTAAATTTGTAAACTGTCATGCTAATGATCTTTGTAGAAATGGAAAAATATCCAACTTGCCGAAACAGGTTAACCATTTTTTAAGTACAAAAAGGGGAGATAACACCAGAAATAAGGTACACAGAGTTATGTAACTTGTCAGGGTTATGACCTGTGAACTGTTAAGTAAGTGTGTAAACTTTCATGCCAATGCTCTTTGTAGAAATTCAGAAAGATCCAACTTGCCGAAAAATGTTAACCGGACGGACGGACGTACGGACGGAAGGACGGACGGTTCAATCACTAGATGCCGGGGGCATAAAAAGAATCATAATGTCTGGTTCACCAACAGGAAAGTGAAGTAACTGTAATTGTTAATCCAGAATTAAGTTACTGGCGATTGAATGACTGCCTGTCTAAGGAAATTTCAACTGGCAGTAAAAGTTTCATTGAGGTTGCAATTAATGTGAAATGAATCTGCATTTGAAATTAAAAGCACAGGGAGGGGGAGCACGTTTGTAGCAAGTTTTGCCTAGTCTGTGCGACATTTCTTGCGAAAACTTTTTTGTCAATAGGGAAACGAGCCTTTTTTTTATTAGGAACAGTAATTTTGTGGATTGGGAATTGCCCCCTCATTGATTTGGGAAGACTCCTGTAAACTTTGGAAATGGTAGGCCTACCCTTTTGGTGAGGTATTTAAAGGGGGGAAAAACGCTGATTATGATTAATATTTCAAGCAGTTAAAAAGTCACAAAAATTCAATTCAAATCATGTTGGATAGTCAACATCACATTCAGAAACATGTAAATAAGCACTTCGAGTCACATCTAACAAATAGGCTTCGTCTTGTAAAGAAGCTATTTTAACCCACAGGTGCTTGGAAGACGGACCCCGTATTCTCCAAACAGGCCGCCCCCCCCCCCCCCCAACAAAAAAATAGAGTCTACACGGGGTCTATACTACATAAACTAATCTTTATTGTTCTGTTTTGATAGATTGGGATCGATATCAGTCTATCCAGTGGCGAGTATCCACATCGAATTTACTATCAAATACCAAGTTCTCTGAAAATTCGTGTTCCGACTATACTGGCTTATATAGTCGGAACACGAATTTTCAGAGAACTTGGTATTTGATAGTAAATTCGATGTGGATAGACTGATATCGATCCCAATCTATCAAAACAGAACAAAAAAGATTAGTTTATGTAGTATAGACCCCGTGTAGACTCTATTTTTTTGTTGGGGGGGGGGGGGGCGGCCTGTTTGGAGAATACGGGGTCCGTCTTCCAAGCACCTGTGTTTTAACCGACCATAAAAAATGTAACATTTGACACAAAAAATGGATAAAATTTCTTAAACAAAGATATTTGAGACAATGATAAACTTGGAGAAACATAAAAATGCGATTTAAAGTTTTGATTTTGAATAATTCAACCGATGCAATCGGATTTTTTACTCTCATAAAACAACGGTATTTCCGCCATTTTTTGATCAACAGGTGCTCGATCAAACTTGACCCCCAAAACAAATCCACATTATTGTCCAACAACATTGACCTGGCACTCTTGCATTTGACCCCATATTCGTTAAATTCCGTAAACGTTACGATCTACGTTGAATCGGTAGTCAGGCATATATTCCAATTCACCACAAATCACTGGAGTGTAAATTGAATGAATATATCGGAGTATTCGCCGATACCCGTGTTTATCCAATGACCTTTACGAAAATTAATGAAGTGCCAGGTCAATATTGTTGGACAATACATGATCGTAATGAGTCTATCAACATATCAACAAAATATTGTTTCACAAAACAATTACTAGATTTCAACATATTTCACGGACATATCGGTAAAAAATTGTAATAGATTTTACCTTCAATATCGGTCAGGCTATCCATTTCACTAACCTTGAAATTAGCGAAAAATAATGAGAGAACAAGGAGAAAACAAACAAATAATGCAAAAAGATGAAAAATGAATGATTTAGCTATAAAATAAACGTAAAATCACCTATTCATACTTACTCGATTTGTAGATTTCCTCAGATGAAAAATACATATCGAATTTTCCTCCTACGGCAGCCATTTGCAAAAAGTGGTGGCCGGTTTCATGCCCCAATTTGATTGGCTGATTACCTCCCCCCCTGGACGATTTAGTTTTTTTAGCTTTCCAAAATGCTAGTCCGATAACAATGCTACCGAATAACAAGTTTTAATTTTTAAAGATATTTTGCCATTAGCAATTTATAAAAATAAAGCCAATAACAAAATTTGTAAAAACAATACTTTGCCGTAAGTTTTTACCGGTCTGTTTTTTCCCGTGTTTACATTGCCTTATGCTGTGCACAACCGGAAACCAGCGCAAACGAAGTGGACAACTTTTTTTTCTCCTTAGTGAATGGGCATTCCTGCGACCTTAAGACGAGCTTAACGCTCGGGTCGCTTCGCGACCCGAGCTAGAGCTCGATAATATTGAAACTATTGCAGACAGCCTCTCGTTTGGTCTCTTTTTTAGATACTATTTTAAGCCCTATGAAGCATTTAGTGTTTAAACTATGGTATCATTTAATTCCGTCTCTACTACAATTTACAAAGAGACAATAAACTGCAATTTTGCATGGTTAAAAACGTGTGCATTAGCAGTGTAACAGATGTTTACTTATGTTAGTCAGCGAAACAATTCAAAATTTAATCATCACCAATAATAGTGATTCTGCAGTACTTTAAAATTATTTACTAATAATTTAGCCTCTTCCAATCATTTCCCAATTTATTGATTTTATTAAACTATTTGTTACTTGTTTCTTGTTTTGTTCATCATACATGTAAGCTTTTTTAAACATCTCTTAATCCTTTCCCAGGTTTTCCTTTTTCTTTCAAATTATTTGACACTTATTTCTGATTTTGTTCATCATATGCTTTTTTCAGTCGCTTCTTTAGTTCTCCTGGAAATTTATCGTAACAAAACTTGCAGACTGGCTTCAAATCGAATTCAATAATTTTATCCGGAAAAGAAAAGGGTTATTTTTTATTCATAAATCAAGATAAGGGGAGAAACCAAAATTAATCGAACTAAAAAATTATCACATTGTTGTGTAAATCATAAAAAACCTATTTTAATTATGGTCAAATCTTCTTTAATTAAATTATGTTTTAAAAATGCATAATAAGAAGACACCATATTGCAACAAACCAGGTTTTCTCACGAAAATTTCTAAGTGAAAATGTATGGCAAGATGTTCAATTAATCCGATATCCATGATTATCGACCAATGACTATACTATCGGCTTTATAACCATCAATAACTATTGATATTGGACCAATAACTATGGGTATTGCCAAAAACTATAGTTACCGACCGAAAACCATAGTTCTCGGCGTTAACCATGGGTAACGGGCAATATGGTAGTTTTCACCTGTAACTATGGATATTGGAATTATTGTGCAATAGGCACACAACTCTAGATATTAATCAATATCATAGGCTATCGTCTTGCCATTGTAACTGTTTGTCATGTGGTTTGCCCAAATAATCCAATATCTTTAGATATCAACCAATAACTATGGATATCGGTCCGATAAACATAGTTACTAAGGTTAACGGCCGGTATCTATGGTTTTCCCCAATAACTATAGATACTGGCTGGTAATCCTAGTTATCGTCAATTACTATCAATGGTTATCGGACCGGTTACTAGGGATATTGCTGAAAACTTTAGATACCAAATGAAAATCTCAGAAATATCTCCAGAAAATCCACATACTTCAGTTAATAAGATTTTATTAATGAGTTCTCAGTAACTAATGTGTAAGTCTGTAAGTCATGCTTAAATAAACATTTAAGGACACCCATTAGGAAGCAACTATGAACAAGTGGTTAAGGTCATTGACTGATTGATAACGACATGCCCCATACTGCTCTGGGTTTGAGTCCTTGCAAGGACAGAATCTTTTAAGTGAGGACGCTATCCAGCAAGGTCAGTCTTTTACTCAGGTTCATACTTGTACCTGAAATAATGCCTGAAATAACCCGTTATAGATGTCATGCCGTGATGGTAAAACGTGTATCAAGGCTATCTGATTAACATTGTTTGGGGATTGTTCTGGTAAGCTCAAGCGGTTGCGTTGTCGGAATTGCGAGGCTAGGTGCTGACGGTGCGGGTTCGCTCCTTGGTAGAGGCAATATCATTTGCTTCGAGATTAGCAATGAGAACAATGTTGAATTATTCCATAACGAAAAATAATCTTATATATTACGATTTAAAATAAAAGTGTAAACTTTCTGATCCAAATATTTGGCTACTGTGCAGAAAACAAGTCGAGACTGATAACATTTTTCTACAAAGAAACATAGTATTATAGTAATAATATTTTTTTCGGATGACGCCAGGTATCAATGAACGATAGACGCATCAAATCTAAATTTATGCATCATTAGCTAGATAGGAAAGAAATTAAAAATCCTAGGTAAAGCCGAAGAAAATACAAGACCAGACACAGTTAACGCTTAAGATCCTTATGCATCCTGATACATTCTTCAAATTTTCATTAGGTCACGTCAATGCATTTTTTTTATTTATTTTATCGTTGGTGCAATGTCTGAAGTGTCAGTGGTGCTGATTTAATAGTGCACCAAACGATAACTGTTATATATATATGTTTGACAGCCGTGAAGAAGTAAGAATCCGAGCTGCATAATGACCAGCTCTTCAACCACAGACTAGGTATTTCACCTGTCCTTTTCCAATCGAGAGTTTTCAGGCAGAAGTACGACATACTACCCGTACCTTTACCCTCGACCACATATAAACTTTTTAAACCAACTTTTTATGCTATTTCTTTCTCAAAATCAAAATTCAATTTACAGTAACTACAAAATAATTTAAAAGATATGTTTATCACACTGATATGTGTACGGTTTATCAGGCGTTTAAACAGCGAGGTATTTATAGTACAACCTCAGTGATTAAAACTTCCTCATTCGTCCGTCGTTGGATACGACTAGAAAACAAGTAAACAGAAACTGAAATGTTTCCATAAATAGAGGAATAACCCTCATGCGTACATAGAAGGGTAGAAATTAATGTAAATTTTATTACTGAATTCTCTCTTTACAAAATACAAACAGAATATAAACTTAAGTGTTAACGTGTACAAAAAGTGTTGACACCTACAAAATGGCGGATTCTTATATTTTGAAAGAGGAAGTAGGAGATGAGGTACCTGGAAAGCAGACGTTTGGCGTATCAGAGAAACTGTGTCAACCATGCTGTAATGCGGGCAAGAGGACTGTGGCAGAAGACTGGTGTTTGGATTGTTCCGAATATCTATGCTCAGCTTGTTCTAAAACGCATCTACAGTTTACTATTCTAAAAGATCATAAAATTGTTGCTGCTGGCTACGCTGATAAATCAAGCGTTTCATATGACATGAAAGGTCTAGATCGGTGCAAGGAGCATAGCAAGAAGGTTAAATTCGTGTGCGAGGATGACGACATGTTATGTTGCAGTTCCTGTGCCATTGCAAAGCATCGAAAATGTCACAATGTAGTTGAAATAGAAAATAAAGCAAAAACACGTTCAGCCGATTTGACAAGCGTCAGACAAGATTTATTAGATATCGAATCCAAAGTTAAAGCACACGCTCAGCGTCTGATGAGTATAAGAGAAAAGGTAACGACAGATGCCACTGAAATAACCAACAAAATACAAAAGATGCAGGACAGAGTGAATGAAATGTTTTACAATTTGAAAAGGAACGTTGCCGAGGAAATTCATTCTTTCAAAGAACAAGCGTTTTGGGATCTTGAGATGAAAAACGAAGTCTGCATCAATAACGTCACATGTGTGACGGAGGCTCTCTCGGATGTGGACAATGTCAGACAACAAGGAACTTCAGCACAACAGCTTATCATGGCCCATCACCTCAAAGATCAAGTGGCGACGCTTAAAGTGAAAATTGACCAGGATATATCAGATTTACAAAACATAAATATGTCGTTTGATTTTGATCAATCAATGCAACTGCCTCCAGTAAATAATACAACACCCGGTAAGCTTACACTGAAATTTGTACTTTCCGATGTCATTACGTCTATTGATAGTATGAACAGTCAACAGGAAGATCAGAAAGTAAAGCTGACGCTGCTGGCTTCTATTGACTTGAAGCAAGGTGACGGTGATGTATGGGAACCGTTGTACTTAGGTCTGGATTTCCTGTCGGATGGAAGACTGGTCGCTGTGGACAATTCTTACAAGAAATGTTTGGTGTATAATCAAAAACTTGAACAGGTGGGCTCTGCATCATTACCAGATACACCTTTAGACGTGACTGTGATGACTGATGAGAATTTGGCAGTATCGAGTGGTCACAGAATAAATTTAATTAACATCAGTAAATCAAGTGAAATCAAAATTGCACGTACTTTTAAGATGATCATGAGTTGTAATTCTATATGTATGATGACGGATGACAAATTTCTTGTAGGATGTTACGACGATCCGCAACCTGTCCGTGTTGTATCAGTGGAAGGAGAGGAGGGAACGCTAGCTATTAACTTTCCTTCAAAGGAATATAAACTCTTTGAAAGTACTAATACATACATAAAGAACTGTTATAAGGTTGCAATTTCTGACAGATTCGCGCACACTGTTTACATTTATGATATAGCCAACAACACGAGAGTCGATGCAAGGACGAGAAGATCATCAAGGAACCAAGTGGTGTGGCGGTCGGTCCTGCTGACTGTATCTTTGTCTGCAGTAAAGATACAAACTCTATAGTACAGATATCTCATACAGGACAGATATTGTCCTCACATGTGCTGGACATGAAGTATCCGCGTAGTGTTTGTGTATCCCAGGATAGCACGCGACTTGCTGTCTCCAATAGTGCTCGCGGGATGAGAAAGCTGCAACTGTTCCATATTGAACTGATATTATAGCATCAATGAATTACACAATTATTCGTGTAAACCAGTAACTCGTACTTCATGAAAATTGTTGTCCATAAAGTAAATTATTCATTCGTATTTTATTGTGAATTATTGATACAGAAATCTATGTGCAAATGTTTGTGCAAATAAATGTGTGTACCCATATAAAGAAAGTTTGTTCTCATAATATAATCATAGAAAATCTCGCACAGCGGTGTTAAGAAAAAATAATAGCTCAAACGAGCTAGATGTTGTCAATGTAGTGGCTTAATATTGTGGTATCGTTTGTTTCGCGTTGGTTTTTTTTCTCTCAAAATTCTTACAACCACAAGAGTGTGAAATAAAATCTCTGATGACTTAAACTATATATAAGTTTGTACTTTAACATAATACAATAACAGATTGCATTAAAATATTATTTACGGCTTCTGCACAAATCTTCTTTATCGCAAAATAAAATGATACCACAAAATATGAAAGTGCGCGCCCTTAAGCAAGTCCCCTTGATTCTTGATTAGTTAGCACATACATTTTTCCATGGAAAAATACTAGAACTTATCCTAATAAAAATGTATCCGCAAACATCAGTCGTCATACACAAAAAATATGTACAGTCCATTTAATGCAGTTAAACTGATGTCAATGCCGACAGCCTAAGAACTTCAATGTTCTTTTTACCGCTCGGATGGTCAACTTGCTGGGTTTTTTTTAAACTGATTTTGCGAAGCGAGTTCATTTATTAGTAAAGCATGTTTATATGATGGAAAGCTTTGACTGTAATATAATGTTATTAATCAAGTGAATTTATATTGGTCTTGTTATTGGGCATATTCACACTTTCTTATCCAATGCCTTTTGTGACCTGATAATACATGTATTAGTCTCATCTATAAAATGCATTTTCTTGGAATTTACTTCAAACAATTGGCAGGTCACATTGGTTACGTGCATTTATCCAATATGAAAAGTATTTCATAACATGTTTCATTCTTATACATACAAAGCGGTGTCATTAATTGAAGATTGACTAAACCCCCTTTCAGATTCTTCCTTAAGGAGTTAATTACTGTAAATGACAAAAATATCCAAAATTTTCAGGCATAGGCATATTTTTAGAGTAAGATATTTACATGAATAAAAAGTGCTCATAATCGTTACCCAAAATAATGTAAGAAACTGCCTTAGCCTTTACCATGTTTTCTGATTTTGCTTCCTATTGTTTGACCAACATTCTTCTTGTTTTCTTCAAACTCTTTATCAAACTTGACACATAATCATATACCAGTACACACTTACAACACAAAGATTATGTTCAGCATAACAAATTTAATATTCCATATAAATGTATGGTTTTATAATAACATATACGGTAATAGATTGTTTTCATATGGTATTGTTTACAACAGAAAAGTAATATAAAATCTAATACAACACCAGAGATTCTAATTAAATAGAGAATCCATTCTCTAACGTTCATTGAATACACAGCTATCACTTTTCAGCACAATCATGTGAACATTGACATGTTTTGTTTCATATTTTACAAAGTGCATGAATGTATTAATTTCTTTTTATATTGGAAAAAATATTTAAATTAGTGTCACTGGCCTAACTTCATGTCTTAACTGCAAATTTAAGTATTTTTCAATGAGTACTGCTTCACATGACCATGTGGTTTAGTTGGTACATTTATTAGCAACTCTAAAACAAACTGTATGCCACAGACTAAATCAGCTCTAGAAACACAGAATCACCCACCCTCCCCCACTGTTAAACTCTAATTTACTATCATTGTGCTCTATAATCATAACAGAAAGCATGCTATATATTATAACATATTTAAATATAAACACACTTCGAAATAACTAGTCAAGTATTAACTTAAAGATTCACAAAAGATTAAAGTCACAAAGGATTTAAAAATAGGCTTGAAATCATCTTTTGCTTTGAGGCAAATGTTGTGGCAGTTTTGAACACATATAATATTGAAACTATTACAGACAGCCTCTCTTTTTGACTCTTTATTAGATACTATCTATTTCAAGCACTTTTGAGCAATTAGTTTTTAAAACTATGGTATCATTTAATTCTGTCTCTACTAAAATTTACAGAGAGACAATAAACTGCAATTTTGCATGGATAAAAACGTGTGCATTAGCAGTGTAACAGATGTTTACTTATGTTAGTAAGCGAAACAATTCAACATTTAATCATCTCCAATAAGAGTGAGTGATTCTGCAGTACTTTAAAATTCTTTACTAATAATTTAGCCTCTTCCAATCATTTCCCAATTTATTGAATTTATTAAAAATTTTGTTACTTATTTCTTGTTTTCTTTCATCATACATGTAAGGTTTTTTAAACATCTCTCAATCCTTTCCCAGGTTTTCCTTTTTCTTTCAAATTATTTAACACTTATTTCTGATTTTGTTCATCATACGCTTTTTTCATTTGCTTCTTCAGTTCTCCATGAAATTTACCGTAACAAAACTTGCAGACTGGCTTCAAATCGAATTCAATAATTTTGTCCGGAAAAGAAAATGATTATTTTTATTCATAAATCAAGATTAGGGTAGAAACCAAAAATAATCGAACTAAAAAAATTACTCTATCACATTGTTGTGTAAATCATAAAAAACCTATTTTAGTTATGGTCAAATCTTCTTTAATTAAATTATGTTTTAAAAATGCATAATAAGAAAACACCATATTGCAACAAACCAGGTTTTCTCACGAAAATTTCTAAGTAAAAATGTATGGCAAGATGTTTGCAGAATTAATCCGATATCCATGATTATCGACCAATGACTATAGATATCGGCTTGATAACCATTAATAACTATTGATATCGGACCAATAACTATGGGTATTACCAAAAACTAAAGTTACCGACCGAAAACCATAGTTCTCGGCGTTAACCATGGGTAACGGGCAATATGGTAGTGTTCACCTGTAACTATGGATATTGGAATTATTGTGCAGTTGGCACAAAACTCTAGATATTAATCAATATCCTAGGCTATCGTCTAGCCATTGTAATTGTTTGTCATGTGGTTTGCCCATATAATCCAATATCTTTCGATATCAAACAATAACTATGGATATCGGTCCGATAAACATAGTTACTAAGGTTATCGGCCGGTATCTATGGTTTTCTCCAATAACTATAGATACTGGCTGGTAAAGTGGTAATCCATGTTAACGTCAATAACTATCAATGGTAATCGGACCAGTTACTAGGGATATTGCTGAAAACTTTAGATACCTACTGAAAATCTCAGAAATATCTCCAGAAAATCCACCTACTTCAGTTAATAAGATTTTATTTAAAATGAATTCTCAGTAACTAATGTGTAAGTCTTAAGTCATGCTTAAATAAACATTTAAGGACACCCATTAGGAAGCAACTATGAACAAGTGGTTAAGGTCATTGACTGATTGATAACGACATGCCCCATACTGCTGTGGGTTTGAGCCCTTGCAAGGACAGAATCTTTTAAGTGAGGACGCTATCCAGCAAGGTCAGTCTTTTACTCAGGTTCATACCTGTACCTGAAATAATGCCTGAAATAACCCGTTATAGATGTCATGCAGTGATGGTAAAACGTATATCAAGGCTATCTGATTAACATTGTTTGGGGATTTAAAAAAAAGTGTAAATTTTCTGATCCAAATATTTGGCTACTGTGCAGAAAACAAGTCGAGACTGATAACATTTGTCTACAAAGAAACATAGTATTATAGTAATAATATTTTTTCTGATGACGCTAGGTATCAATGAACGATAGACGCATCAAATCTAAATGTATGCATCCTTAGTTAGATTGGAAAGAAATTAAAAATCCTAGGTAAAGCCGAAGAAAATACAAGACCAGACACAGTTAACGCTTAAGATCCTTATGCATCCTGATACATTCTTCGAATTTTCATTAGTTAACGTCAATGCATTTATCTTTTATTTATTTTATTGTTGGTAAATGTCTGAAGTGTCAGCGGTGCCGATTTAACAGTGCACCAAATGATAACTTTTCTATATATGTTTGACAGCCGTGAAGAAGTAAGAATCTGTGTATATGATGACCAGCTCTTAAACCACATACTTATTAGTAGGTATTTCACCTTTCCCTTTTCAATTGAGATTGTTCAGGTAGAAGCCCGAAATACTTCCCGTACCATTTCCCTCGACCAAATAAATGATATACACTTTTTAAACCAAGTTTTTCTGAATTTTATTTCACAAAATCAAAATTAAATGTACAAAAGCTACAAAATAATTTAAAACATAATGTTTATCAAACTGAAATGTGAACGGTTTATCAGGCGTTTAAACTGTCGTATGACCCATACGAGGGGTGTTCCAAAAATAATGTCATTTGCCTTTGTTTTCCTAAACTAACAGTATTCTTATCATTTTAAATTTCTCTGGCCCTCAAAATACTCCCCACCTACTTGAACACACCGTTTGAGTCGCTCAATCCATCTCTGAAAGCAGATTTCATACTTTCACTGGGGACACTCAAATGGTACTGATAACCAGCAGACCCAATGGCATTTCTCGACTTGTATCTTTTTCCAGAGAGATGGAATTAGAGTTTTGGAAACAAGAAAAAGTCCCAAGGGGCCGAGTCTAGAGAATATGGAGGATAAGGAAGGGCATTACTTTTTCTGATGCCGAAAACTCGGCCACAAGCCTAGCCTTATGAGCGGGGGCATTATCATGCAAAAGCCGGGGGTACTTGATTACAGTGCTTGGATGGCGGCTTTTCTAGCAGGACTTTCAGAACAACGTTTTTGTAGAACTTTGTTGTTACCATTCTGCCTTTTGGTACCGGAATCCGCATTACTGGTCCCTTATTATCAAAGAAAATCACATACAAAACTCTCTTAATAGTGCGTTGGCGCTTGGCATTACTTCGACGTTTTGCATTTTTAGTGGCCCAAATTCTATTTGAACATTTCTTCTTTGACTCAGAATAGTAAACCCATGTCTCATCACCAGTAACGAAGTTGTGGAAAGCCATTTTGTTATATTTGGGATACATTTTGAGAAGCCTTTTGGCATTTGCAACACGGTTCTCTTTTGTTCGTCTGTTAGAAAATTGGGTATCCATCTTGCAATTATTTTCCAAAGTTGAAGATGTTTCTTTAAAATACCATGAACTCGTGCTAAAACAAGTTAATCAACCGTACTAAATCTCTCACAGTGTATCGCGCATCTTTGTTCAGCATATTCCTGATTTTTTTTCTATTTTGCTTTTCTTGTTGTTGTTGCAGGACGACTGGGCGTGTAGCATCTTTGACTTGCTGCTGACCGGTTTTAAAATTAACAACCCTCCTACAAATAGATCTGTGAGACATTTCAGCCTTCCCATAAATGTCGAACACCTCACGATCAATATCTACAGTGTTTATGCCGAGTAATGTCCGACCTTTAACATAAGCCCTAATTTCAAGCACATCTTTAGCTCTTCTACCAGTTATTCCATGTGTAGTGTAATGAATACGCTATAAAGCAATGAACACTGTATCGATGTCAGTAAAATTGTGAACGAGATTTTCAACTGGGTAATACTAACGTGATTATTCTATCGGTCCAAAGTGGTTTATAGTACATATCATACGATATTTATGAGATAATGCACAAATGACATTATTTTTGGAACACCCCTCGTATGTACTACATGTACAACCGATGTCATTAAAACTTCCTTATTCATCCATCGGTGGATAAGATTCTAAAATAAGTAAACAGAAACTGAAATGATTTCATAAATCAAGGATTTTCTCTCATGTGTACATTTTAGAATAGAAATTATTACTGAATTATCTCTTCGTCTTTACAAAAATAACAGATAAGAACGAATGTGTTAAAGTGTACAAAGTTTTACACCACACACAAAAATGGCGGAATCTAATATTTCGAAAGAGAAAGTAGGAGATGAGGTACCTGGAAAGCAGACGTTTACCGTATCAGAGAAACTGTGTCAACCATGCTGTAATGCGGCAAAGAGGACTGTTGCAGAAGACTGGTGTTTGGATTGTTCCGAATACCTATGCTCATCTTGTTCTAAAACGCATCTACAGTTTACTGTTCTAAAAGATCATAAAATTGTTGCTGCTGACGACGCTGATAAATCGAGCGTTTCATATGACATGAAATGTCTAGATCGGTGCAAGGAGCATAGCAAGAAGATAAAATTCGTGTGTGAGGATGACGACATGTTATGTTGCAGTACCTGTGCAATTGCAAAGCATCGAATGTGTCACAATGTAGTTGAAATAGAAAATAAAGCAAAAACACACTCAGCCGATTTGACAAGTATCAGACGAGATTTATTAGATATCGAATCCAAACTTAAAGCTTACGGGCAGCGTCTGAAAAGTATCCGAGGAAAGGTAACGACAGATGCCACTGACATAACCAACAAAATACAGGAGATGCAGAAAAAATTGAACGAAATGTTTGACAATTTAAAAAGGAATGTTGCCAAGGAAATGAATTCTTTCCAAGAACAAGTGTTTCAAGATCTTGACATGAAAAATGACGTTTGCATCAGTAACACTACCAATGTGACGGAAGCCCTCTCGGATGTAGACAATGTCAGAAAACACGGAACTCCTTTGCAACAGCTAATCATGGCCCATTACCTCAAAGATAGAGTCATGACTCTTAAAATGAACATTGAAGATGACAGTTCTGATTTAAAAGACATAAATATGTCATTTAATTTTGATCAGTCAATCCAACTGCCGCCAACAAATAACGCAACACCCGGTAATCTAAAAGTGAAATATGTTCCTGCCAATGTCAATACGTCAATCGAAAGTATGAACAGTAAAAAAAAATATCAGAAAGTGAAGCTGACGCTGTTGGCTTCTATTGGCCTGAAGCAATGTGACGATGATGTGAAGGAGCCGTTGTACACAGGTCTAGGTTTCCTTCATGATGGAGGAATGGTCGCTGTAGACAGTCTTAACAGGAAATGTATTGTATATAATCAGAAGCTTGAAAATGTGGGCTTTATAGCATTACAAGACAGAAATTTGAACGTGACGGTGATGAATAATGATAATGTGGCATTATCAAGTGGTGTTGACATGTATGATATTACAATCAGTCAATCAAGTAAAGTCACAGTTACACGTACTTTAAAGGTGAACATGAATTGCGATTCCATAAGTATGATGACGGATGACAGTTTTCTTGTAGGATGTTACAACGACCCTAAACCAGTCCGAGTTTTATCAGTGGAAGGAGAGGAGAGAACGCTTGCTATTAACTTTCCTTCAAAACAATACAAACCATATGAAAGTTCTTGTACTTACATTAAGAACTGTAATAAGGTTGTACTTTCTGATAGATTCGCGCACACCGTCTACATCTATGACATAGACAACAACACGAGAGTCGATGTCAAGGACGAGACGATCATCAAGCAACCACGTGGTATGGCGGTCGGTCCTGCTGACTGTATCTTTGTCTGCAGTTCAGGAACAAACTCTATAGTGCAAATATCTCATACAGGGCAGATATTGGCCTCACGTGTGCTAGACATGGTGTATCCACTTAGTATTTGTGTATCCAAGGATAACACACGACTTGCTGTATCCAATGGAGCTGTCGGGAAGAAGAAGCTGCAGCTGTACAATATTGAACTCGTATAATATTACTAATGAACTAAACAGTGTTTGTATATATTCCGTAATACAGTTATACCTCGTACATATCATGTCTTTGTATAAACCGATGTACAACAACATGAAATGTTCGTGATATTTAATGGCCATCTGAAGGATCTATACATCTTACACACAGTGCGGTATTTACAAGAGTTTGTAAAAGATATCATCAGGTTTGACTAAATGTTTAAAAGGTGTATATTGCACTGACTTAATGACTTAATCATACATATTGTTTTGTTTGATGAATTAAATTCAAATTAAAATGTGTTAACTTAATATGCTGTCACTGACAATAATAGATCCATATCCTAGTTCAAAAGCACATAGTTCAAATAGAAAGTCCGTCTCTACATCTCGGGAAATAAAAAGTGATTTGAAAAAAAGGACTTTTTAAACTAAGCTCATAAGTTCTATTACCTAGTTAATAGGACCAAGGTCGTAAACATTTCATGCCACGTGTAAAAATTCAAATGTTTTCGCTTGGAATTTCAATGTTATGTCTGAATTACTTCTAGACTAAAGAATAAAGTAAAAGCAATGCCTATCTTAAGTGAAAAACCATTCAGTGGAATCACAGGACTTTCCTTTTATGAATAATAAATTTACCACTTTGCTTATGTCCATTTTCCATGAACAGTGACAGTCAAAATGATTTGCAATGTCAAGGAATACTTTGAGGCCTAGGTATAGTATAAGAAACTGGCACTCAAGTTACGCTTGTGAATAAACTCCTATCCAACCACATACATTTGCATTTAAACACATGCGTTTAAAACAATATAACTTGTATACTTGAGGGACCACTTAAACTGGAATAAACGTTATCAAACACATTACGCTATACATATGATACAAACATTTCCACTGTCAAGTACTACAGTTACCAATAAACTGGAAAATATATTAATGCATCCATTTCAATCCTTTACTCCAAAGAGAATGCTCATAGGATCTGCAAACAGGACATATACATGTCAGCTGATCTGGATCTACACTGTTTGCTTCTTTGTCAGAAATAGCCTAATGATTCTTAAAGTGAGCAGTGTAGATTCTGATCAGTCATCGTGAATGCGCCAGCTGATCTGGGTCTATACTGTTCAACCATACAACCAAAATCGAATCTATGAATAAAGGGTCAACTAGTGGGTGCAGTTATGCTTTTTAATAAAAGAAATAGACTTAAAAGCAAAAATCAATATCCATGTATTATAAATAATGCCTTTGTTTGAACCTGTATAGCAGTTTATTGTGTCACTTGATCACACAATCTTGAAAAGAGTAATATCCACGCCAAAAAAAAAATTATCTGGTTACACAGCAAAGTTTGTAATTTTCAATTAAAACATGGTTTAATTCGAAATATATTATTTTTATTTTCAGATTGACCCTGTGTTAAGCTTTGACACAACTTATACAACACTAATAATTTAAAATAGATTTTTAACATTAAACCATGTTTCCACGAATGACAACTTGTAAGATAGAATATCTACTAGATTATTTTCATACGTATTTCTGTCTCATATCGAACAGGCAAATTGATTTACCTTCTAAGTTTTGTTAAATGCTCAACAAACAAATCAGGATGTTAACTAATGATAACCGTTGTACCATTTCCAAATAATGTTTAACTAATGACAAACTTTTATTTAAATTGCTCACAGATACTCACATTTACACTGAGATAATTACCATCTCCAGAAATTACACTTTTGAACGTAAAATGTTTCCAAAATTGGCGTGTGTGTCATTTCATAGTTTAAGCCACTAAACGTGTCGTGGTAGAAAAATGTAATACGTGATTTTATTACAGATTTTTATTTTTATTACTCTATAATGTCAATAACTGCGAAATGTATTATAACATACCGTATTTGCTCTACTTTTTAATGCCATTTTAAACAATGGTGTTAGCTGTCTGAAAACATAGATTCTTGGTATTTTAAATCTATCCTTCATAATTATTATATTTTAATTTATTTTGTCATTTGTGCAGTGTCGAAACTACCAATTGTGCCGTTTCAATTGTGTACTAAAACGATCATGACCTTATGTTTCACCGCCTTGAATAACGAAGAACCCATGCATATAGCTCTTAAACCTTATTATAAATCTTAAGGATTTTAGCTGTTTCAAATGCCTTCAGGCTGATATTTGTCAGGCAGACGACTTGCCTGCGGACCGCCCTACACACACGCCCTCAAACATGTACCCATTTACTATCGACCAAAGAATATAAAGTCGTTTAACTTTGTTTGTTTTTAAAGTGTTATGAATCATATCTCACAAAATCAATACACTAATTTAAATTGTAGTGTATGTCTACGCTGGTTTAACAATACTCTGTCGTTAATGACGCGTACAATACAATAGCAGTTATTTAATCTTTCTCATTTCTCGTAGTCTTGGATAGGTCTAAACAAAAACTGAAATGTTTTCATAAAATGAAAGGATTTTCTTTCAATGGTGTAAATACAAAGAAAGTATCTAACACCGAAAAACCATGTAATAAGTAAATTGAAAAGAATTGACAAATATGCTCCGTTAAAGTGAGAAACAAATAAGACAAAATCCTTAAAATGGCGGATTCCAAATTGTCGCAAGAGATAGTTGGAGATGAGGTTCCAGGAAAACAAACATTTGCAGTGTCCGGAAAGAGACTTGAGAATCTGTGTCAGCCATGTCGTAATGCAGATAAGAATACTTCTGCAGAAAGCTGGTGTCTGGATTGTTCTGAGTATCTATGTTCAGCTTGTTCTAAAACACATCTACAATTTACTATTTCCAAGGATCATAAAATAGTTCCTTATGGCCAGTCTGATGAATGTAACGCTTCATATGACATGAAAGGTCTGGATCATTGTAAAGAGCATAATAAGTTGCTTGAATTCATTTGTGAAGATAATGATATGTTATGTTGCAGTACATGTGCCATTGTAAAGCATCGAAAGTGTCATAATGTCGTGGAGATAGAAAATAAAGCAAAAACAAACACAACCGATTTGGCCAGCCTCAGACAAGATTTGTTAGACATCGAATCGAAGGCTAAAGCGTACGCTCGGCATCTGATGAATATCCGAGGACCATAGAAATGAAAAAAAAATACAACAAATGCAGGATAAAATGATCAAAATGTTTGAAAATTTGAAAAGAAAAGTTGACAAGGAAATAACTTCTTTCCAGCAAAATGCTTATCAAGACCTTGACATGAAAAATGACGTCTGCAACGAATGCGTTAGTGATGTGACGGAAGCTCTCTCTTATGTAGACAATATCAGACGTCATGGAACATTGGCTCAACAGCTTATCATGGCATACCATATCAAAGATAAAATCGCAACACTTAAGAGAAAGACTGTCGGCGATAATTCTGAATTGAAAGACGTACATATGTCGTTTGATTTTGATCAGTCAATTGATCTGCCTCCAGAAAATGATTTAACACCCGGAAAACTTACAATGAAATATGTCTATTCCGATGTCACTACGATTATTAACATTATGAACAGTTATCATAAGGATCAGAATATGAAGATGACGCTACTAGCTTCTGCTGACCTGAGGCAATGTGACGTTGATGCAGAGGAGACTTTATATGCAGGGCTGGATTTTCTGCCAGATGGAAGACTGGTTGTTGTTGACAGTAAGATCACACAATGTTTAGTGTATAATCAAATGCTGGAAAAAGTGGGCTTCGCTTTATTACCAGTCTATCCATATGACTTTTTCGTGATGTCGGATGAGGATGCGGCAGTATCCGGTGGTAATGAAATATACTTGATTAAAATCAGTAAATCAAGTAAAGTCACAGTTACACGTTCTTTAAACGTGACCGTGAATTGTTATTCCATAAGCATGATGACGGATGAAAATTTTCTTGTGGGATGTTTCGACGACCCTCAACCTGTTCGTGTAGTAACGATTAGAGGAGAGGAGAGAAAGCTACCAATCAACTTTCATTCAAAGCAATACAGAGTTAATGGACGTTCTTGTACTTATATAAAGAATCATAATATGGTTGCTCTGACAGATTCGCACACACCGTCTACATCTACGACGTAGCCAACAACACGAGAGTTGATGTCAAGGATAAGTTGATCATTCAGAAGCCGCTTGGTGTGTCGGTCGGTCCTGCCGACTGTATCTTTGTCTGCAGTCAGTATACACATTCTATAGTTCAGATATCTCACACAGGCCAGATTTTATCTCACTATGTGCTCGATATGTGTAATCCACATAGTGTTTGTGTATCAAAGGATAACACCCGACTAGCTGTCTACAGCACTGCCGACGGGATGAGTAAGGTGTTCAACATCGCAATTTCAAAATTCAACGAAGTTTTGCAACTTGAACCAGCTGCTGAGCTTTTTTTCCAAGGTCCATTTACTGAAGTGGTCACAACATATTTAAAACTCTTCAATCCATCAGAGAAAAAAGTATGCTTCAGGGTGAGAACCACAGCTCCAAACAGATACTGCGTCCGACCAAACATGGGTGTTATAGAATCAAAGTCATTGCAAACAGTTGCACTGATGCTCCAACCATTTGATTTTGATCCCAATGAAAAGGTTAATCACAAGTTTATGGTACAGGCCATGTTTGCACCGGGTGTTAAGCTCGATAGCCCGGAGCTGCTGTGGAAAGACGTACCGCCAGACCAGCTAATGGAATCAAGATTAAAATGTGTACTAAACCCATATAGCAATTCAACAAGGCTTTAAGATAAGACAATGAAGCGCCAACTATTGGAAAACCATTCCAATAAGGGGCGAAATGTCGCCTAGCATTAGGTAAACACATTATTTTCACAAGCTGAGAACACATTAAATATAACTGGTATGCAAGCAGAACAGCGACGCTATTTGTACAAAAACATGTGTGTATAATACATCTTTTCAAGTACAATGAGGAACGTTTAACAGCTATTTTAACACACTAAACTATAAATATTTTTTTCTTTGCAAAAGTATTTTTTAATAGTTATGATCATGCATTTTTTTTAAAGAACATGCTACACGTGCTTACATGGGTAAGTGTTATGTTACCCGGATGTTTCCAAGCAAACTATTAATTTAGAAAATTAATGCTTTGAAAGGATCAAATAACAGATGAATTCCCTCTTTAACAATTATTTTTTTCCAAGAACACAAAAGCATCAATCTCCCAAGATTCATCTTAAGAAAATGGAAGTTGCTAGTCAAGCAACAAAGTTACGCTATTTAACATTATGAATAAACAAATGTTTAAATGATTAGAATTGGGCTATCACATAATGAACGGTCATTGCCTTGATAAAATTTGACGTCGCGTGATATGGTAATAAGACCAGTGTGTATACCAAACAAAGTGTTACTATAGTACGTTATCGATATATTGACTGTCACGTGATAGTGAATTAAGTATGAGTTATCAGCAAAATGTTTTTCATTATTATACTGCAAAGAAATTTCCTTGAATTTGATTGGATAATGTACCGTTGATGTGTGCCCGTATTTACGGATCAGCCGTAGATATTAACTGCACGTGCCTTTATTTCCCCCTCTGGCCTCCTACCTTTTGTTGTCATCCGCCATTTTGTTTTGAATTTCGGTAAAAATTCATGTTGTTAAGCCTGTCTCCTAATTTGTTTAGCGGTATGCTTGCGGATTACTTAAATTGTTATAGGAAATAAGTGTGTCATGTTTATTAATTTGAAAACAATCAGATTTTTTTAATTTTGCAAAATAAAAATCGGATGGATAGTCCGCTGAACTCTATAGTACTGACGTCATACAGGTAAATAAATGATGTCAAGCAGGTAATTTTTGAGGTTCTCAGCGGGGAAATAAGACGTTTGGAATTAAATATGCGAAATAAATGAAAAAAAAAAGTTTTCTTATTATCTTTTGCCTGAAAAAGGCTTTGCAGTATAATAAAACAATTATTTGGTTTCTTGACAGGGTGTGTGAGGTAATATTGCCGGTCTGTGTGTCATATTATCCCTCGCCTTCGGCTCGGGTAATATGACACCCAGACCGGCAATATATCCTCACACACCCTGTCAAGAAACCAAATAACTATATAATACTTTATATCGTCAAGATCTTTTGATGATTAATGATCACGGGTAAAATATTAAATAATCCATATCTGCCATAAGATCATGCTTAGGCCCCAGTTACACAGACGGTCGGTTGCCAATCGGTTGTTTTATTTTAAGTTAATCGCCATTTTGATCGGTTGTCATGTGTTATTTTATTTCTGGTTTTCTGTGTTACCAGCCATCGGTGATTGACAAGTGTTGATCGGTTAAACTGATATTTCATGGATTGCTGGTACGCACGAATTCTCGTCTTTTTTTCTATCGGTTGTAAGTATTAGTTGATCGCTTGCTTATCGGTGGCCCATCGGATTTATCGGTTGTAGAAAGATTGTCGATCGGTGATGTCGGTTTTAGACAGGAGGTCGTTCGGTGATGATCGGTTGTAGACAAGTTGTCGATCGGTTATTTGTAAAATATTTTCACCGATCGAGAATTTTAAACATGTCTAAAAATCCCGATCGGTTATTATTCACCGACGAGACTCATCTTTACCCAATAGCAATTGATAGGCGGCAAACAGGTGGCCAATAGTTGATATCGGTTGTTAATCCCTTGTCATCGGTTCACTCCATAATTTGGCTACAAAAACTACCGATCGATCACCGATGGTTCTGTGTAACTGTGGTTTTAGTTATATAAACAGAGAATCACGTGACTGACAATTTATCCATAATCAGTGACTCGTGTAGTTTATACTTGGTTACATAAGTACTAATAAATTAAGTTTATATAGTTCTAAGATAACGATTTCAGATTGTTCGCTTATGTATAATCATAAAATAATTAATACGTCCTGATTCGTACACTTAACAACTTTTCTATGTATACACTATTTTCCTCCCGGTAGTTTTTATATTTGTTATAACGAAATAATATTATTGCAACTGATATACCTTTCCAATTACAGTAAAGTGGTGATTATATACTGTTTAGTTATTGACTCCCCCATTGCCCGTGCGTTTCAAAGACTGCAGAAATTTAAATCTAAGTGAACTTGAACTCTGAGGAATACATGTATCAGCGACAAGTCCTTGATCCGGTTGTCCTTCCACACCTTCAAGAAACTGAAAATCTATGTGTGGTCTTAACTTAAAAGTCGCGTAAGAAATGGGCTAGGATTTCCCGAGGTGTCATTCAGAACTGTATTACTTCAACGAGATGAACGTGATTTTGTGATCTGTTGGTGCAAGTTTTTTAAATAATTGTGAGCAATCAGTTGTCTGTCATTTTGAATAATGTTTGTTCTTCTGATAAATCAGTTGGTTTTTATTGCATGTTTTATGGAAAGTTTTAGAGCAAAAGCTCAATTATCAAGGCAGCAATGCCCTAGTACGAAGGTGTATACTTAGACAAGTTTCTAAGTGTATTAAACATAATAAATAGTGTTACTTTGTAGTTATATAAACTGTCAGATTGAAATTATGTCAGAACAAAATTTAATTTGCTTATTTTTTTTAGATATTAAACATCTACATGTTTGCATAAAAATGATTTCGGTGACGTAAAATGCTGACAATACAAATAACCGGTTTCGATAAAAGTATAAATGCTGCACATGTCTGCAGAATAAACTTAAGGTATGTCAAATGAATGTTTACAAACTTTATGGTGATTTGTTTGAAAGTCAATGACAAGGGTTTAAAAGTGTATGAATGCTTATTGGAAAATCTTGTTAAAGAACCTAGAAGCTCGATCTGTTTCTTTTATGCCCGTCGTCGTGTTTGGCTTATTTGACTCCAGGGGCCTCTGTCAGGCCATTGAGTACTCGTCCTAAGTTTTTATCACTGAAATTTCTAAGGCGGTAATCTCTTGGGTTCTCTTTTTTGTGAATTGTTTGTGAAGTCTGATCATTGTCTAACCTTACACGTTTCTTCTCACTACACGGTATTTGCTTTGTGGGGAGGCTGTGCCTGCTGGATACGGCCATTTCCTTAGATACGTATTTCTCTTTTGAAAATATATACTTACTTTTACAGATGTTTGGTTTGCTTTTTACCAAGATGACAATTATTGTTTGGTCATTAATTGAATAGTTGGTTGACTTGTTTCGTCCTTGATTTTTCTTTATTTTAATGGAATTGCACTTATTATTTCATAGCAATATTCGTATGCAATAACTTATTTCTTAATCACGCATTTTAAGTGCATTATTTAAAGAACAATATCAACTGTTATTGCTTATTATATAAACTTTTTAAATTGCACAAATACCCGTTCAGACAGAAATTCTGAATTTATTTACCATGCCATAAACATATAAAAAGGAAAACTTAAAAGTGTGAAATGCTTTAAAGTTATTTATATTTTTCAGTAATATTGTTTTTTGTTTATTTGATGTTTGTTATTTTTGTTTGTGAAATTGTAACTGTTTAGAATTCCGAAGCTTCTCGCTTATATATAAATTGGAAATCTCTATGAAATGTGTATATTAAATGATTGTTAAATGTTGAAAAAGTTTGGGTAATAAGTCTTATGTTATTGTAAATTTCCACTTGCAAGAAATGTATGCATATTTGCAAAAAACCTGAACAAAAAATCATGAAAACTGGATTTTTATAGAAATTATTAAAATAAATGCAACAGAAGTACTATAATAACATATGATCTATAAGAGGAAATGTTACATTTTGTTAGATCTGACTTAAGTGAGATTGAAACTACTGTTTGTCAGCAGTATCAGCTTTAGATGCCAGAATAAAACAACAACTACCGTACCGGCTATGGTTGACAAAAATACAAGACAAGGTTTATATTAACGTGATATACTTGCGATGGGAACGAATTCCTAAATCACTTTTTGGATAACTTTATCGGATATCCAGATACAGCTCGAATAATCGTATCGTTGTATCGGCCAGAGTGGAAACACCATAAATAGTACTCTCAACATGAGCGGTCATGTTTAAGCTTAAATCTTACACACCAGGAAGTGCTATGATCATGATTTGACTTCATCAAAGATTAATCATGTTAAGAATAATCAGTAATTGATTTTTTTTAATTCGAGCCGAGAGTTTCAAAACACAAAGCTTAAAGTCCTTTTATATCGACATTTAGGTTCTTAAGTTTGTTATTAGTTCTAGGTTCAAGTCCTCGCAAGTAGTAGCTATTGTAGCTCCTGAGAATTAGGGTGAAACTCTTTTGATACATATAGTTTTTATCTATTCAAGATAAGTTTTAACTTTGCTTGTATTCTATTATATTATCACCTCTTAGTAAATAGGATAATCCTGAAATGGGGCATGAAACGAAAAAAATTATACCGTTCATTAATTTTGCGTTGTCACAACAAGTTAACGATGTTTAAATTGGATATTAATATTGCAGTTTAAATATTAATATAAAAATTTAAAGAAGAAGATTTGACTTTCTATATCGATAATAGAGATCGGAAGAAACAACAACAAAAACATGTGTCTTCCCGTACATCAGACATAGTTATCCGAATAGTGATATAGACATTTGTACCCATCCCTATTTGTCATGTTTGGAATAACATTTGTTTTTATTTGTTTTGAATCGTAACCGGTACAGATTAAATTATATTTCCTTAAAGAAACTAAAAAATGGTGTTTTTGCCTGGTTTCAAAAATATAAATTGCAAGAGTTGTCTCGCTTTGATAAAGCTTAAGTTTGAAGGACGCTTCTTTATTGCGTTAAATCAAAGAGAGGCAACTACAATACATAATTTTTAACGAGGAAAATAGTTTTTCCCCACAATTATACTTCTGTAATGGTTACGATAGAAAACAGTAACAAAAATGGTTATACTGAACATGATAAACTACAGATTGAAACGAATTCCAAGATCAATATCCTTGACAATCATGTCTGATATCCAGTATTTATCGAGTACCCGTATCATTGTATCGTCCGTAGTGGAAAATCATAAAAAAGGTATTTAGGCTTTAGGCTTTCACCTTACACCGTATATGTTGAGAGTACTTATTATGGTATTTCCACAGTGATCGATAAAATGATACGATTATTCAGATAGTATCTTAAATATCCGACATGATCATCCAAGTAGTGATTTAAAAAATCGTTATTATCGCCAGTTTATCACTTTGAAAATTACCATTTTAAACAGATAAATCATTTTTTTCTGTGAACAACTGTAAAAAGTGCTGTGTTTGCTTGGTTTGAAAACTAAATTGTACGATTTAGAATACTAAATCACATTGAGTCTGTTTACAGATCTTCTTCAGTTTATATTATAAGTTTTGATATTTAAATACACTTAACATGTTCGTCAAATGATGTGACTAGGCAGCTTTAAACTTTTTTTTTTGAGTGTTGATTGTGTGATTTGGTTGATAACTCATGTATTTCCGTTCTATGGTTCATTCATTTAAGTGTTAATACACTTACACTTTCAACTCTAATTCCATGTTTTGTTTCCTGTACACTTGGTATACCGTACATCCAAGCCTTTTAATATAAACCAAAACCTATCCCGTTTAATTCGGTGACTTTATTAAGTTTGTAGGTTTTTCTATTCTTGTAAAGTTAGCAGCCTGAAGTTAGAAGCCTAGTAGCCTATATTTCCTTAATTTATTCAAATACATGCATATGACATACGTCGTCGCACATAGTTTTAAATTTTTGAGTTAAAATAAAAAGATACGTTTCTTTAACGTTTTATACTGAAACCTGCATCGTACTTACCGAAAATACTAAGTTTAAGTAAACCCAGATAGTTCATCATAGACTGGATCCGTCTGAAATTGACAACTAAATTCTGTGTCACCTTTACTTATTTATGCCACAAATAGATGTCATTCTGTAAGTGCAATACTGTACAACCCCTTTTTAAAACGACCTCATATTTATACCAACAAATAATGAGGTCACTGTTTCAATGCCAGTTATTCGCTTATGTACTATTTTCTACCCTGAAATTAAGACCGACCCACTATTAAGACCACTTTTCTCTAGTCCCGGAGGTAGTCTCAATAGCGACGTTTTACTGTAGTAATATGGAATTGCAACTTATATACAAAATTTTAATGCAATTTAAAGAGGTATAAGTTCTGTATTTTTTAAATGTAATTCCACTATAAAATCCACCGTCACCACCCACTATTAAGACCTCTTTTCTTTGGTTACAGAGGTGGTCTTAATAGCGAGGTTTCACTGTGGCTACAAGGAAAGGCAGAAACATAACTTTCTTAAATTTCATTGCATCTAAATTTCGTCTACTTACGAAGCAATGGAAGGTTCTTAAACAACGTAATCTTATCTCGCCAGATGTATGACTGTCTCAACTATACTTCTTATCAGAATACTCTGTCCACGTCATTCCGAAACATTTAAGTTACAATTAAAAGGCAAATTTGTTATAAATAAAACAAATCGTATATGTTTTAGAGAATACCTAACTTTTCCGACACTTCATCATTTAGATGCAAACAACCCAAAGAAACCCACTTTATATTGTTTTTTACATTTTTATACGTTGAACAACTCTGTCGTACTTAGAATATATTTGTTTATTTCAAGGAATTCATTTGTTGAAGTGATTTTCTGAATTGTTAGAATGCTTGGGAAGTTAAGTGATACATATAACATAATGATCCACTAAACGTACTTAGCCTAAGAGTCTTTTTTTCTTTTCACGGAAATAATTTTTTAAAGTAGTTCTATTATTTTTTGGCCATCCTGAACGAAATCTTGTCACGATTCCACACATTTATTGTTAGTAATGTAGTTCTTGTAGTGTTGGTTCTTGTTTCATTTCATTCGGTTCAAAACGGTTTAAGTTTGAATGTTCGTTAACCGCTGCACATGTGAACAACATCAATTAATACAACAATTAATATTCAGTCTTTATTTTGTTTAGGTTTAGTTCATTGACACAGTATCAGGCGTCAGTAAACTGTTAATAGAAACTTACCCCAACCACTTTCAAAACAAATAAACATTTAAGTGTGATCTGTAAAATGTTTTTATCATGCACCCTAATGCTAAAGCTCCTATACCCGCCGGGGTGATATTTGTTTCGCATATCGGTCACCGACCCGATATCGCTTGCTCCGTGTTAAGTTTACCATAAAAGCCGAGGACACCTGTCGTCCAATCCGGCGAGACCTCTCATACGTAACTCCGCCCACTTAGTGACGGAACTACTTTTCGGAAGCCATTGTAACTAATGTAAACAAATATCGATAACGAAACATTTTTCCGTATTTCACTTTATTTCATAAAATTTGAAAACAAATAACGTCGTTTTTGTCAGTTTTTTTCTTGAAAAACGTTTATTAAACACTTCTAATTTGACTTTCTCCGGTAATTCGTCTGTTTTCGTCTGTTTTCAAATGCGTTATTCTTGTTAATTCGTGGCCCTTACGATTGGTGTTGTTGGCGAGATGTGGATTCATTTGTTGGCGAGATGTGGAAACTCTGTAAAAAAACGAGAAAAAAAACCACTTCGTTAAAAAAAACTTTGGCTGACTCCAAAAACACTTACATTTTGAAACATGTCTGCTAAAGCAAAAATAATTGTGACAGACAGAAGAGTGCCACACATTGCTTAAAAACTAGGTTTTGTGAAATAAAATTACTGGTCCACAATTATTTTGTGACAGAATAAAAGCGGAAGAAGAATTAAACCTCTTGTTGTAAACCGTCAATAGAGAATAACAGTTTTTTTTTAAGTTTAACAGTTTTTTCTGCACCATTTTGAGAAGGGATTGGTGAAATACTGAAACATTTTCACTGAAAATGAGAATTTCAATTTAATTAATCAAATGTTGAAAAAAAATTTTTTAAAGAGTCTACACATTGATCACCAATCCCCCAAATTAAATTTCAGGCTTTAATGTGATTTTTTATCATAAGCAAGTAACAGATATTTTAGCTAGAATGCAGTTCACCGGTACGGTTTACATAGAGCTCGGGCAATAATATAAAAAATTTAATGCAAGCGGGGGTGTGGGGGCAGCAGCACCCATTAACCACTATATTCTGAACTAACTGTTCAATGAATAAATGAATTAAAATGGCAGCGGGGTTATGGGACGTCAACAACAAATTTTAAGTACCGGTAAACTGCAGGTGTCTCGATATTTTTTTCTTGCTCATGTTTTTGGAAAAACCATGTTTTGCAATTAGGAATGGGACTGATGGCCGTGAATGTTCTTCATGCAGGCGAAAATTATTAATGCATAGTCTGTTGCTTTTTTAACTATGAAATCTTTCCAAAAATCTTGAGCTATGATTTATCTTATAAATGTTACAAAGATGACAATTTGGAGCAAGTGTTTATTAAAATAAAGTTTCTTCACAATATTTTATAAAATTTATGCACAACATTTACTAATTATTTAGCCTACTATTTCAGTGTTGACTTTCAAACCTTAAGTAGGAAGTGTTTTTCAATAATTTAAATTTCTGTCATAGTATATAAACATGCATTTATAATTATGATGTTGTAAAATAAAACTCTGGTTTTAAATTTTTACCTTTTTTTGTCTTTCACAACTCCAGTACAGTCAGTACCCCTAGTTAATTCGGCATGACAGAGACTTCCATTCATAGGGTTGGAAAATCATGGTGGGACCAACCTACAAAATGATATAAACCATGTTAAAACACATCGCAGGTACATGGTTTTGAGGCAAAACTCATAAAAATTATACAAAATTATGGTTAATAGTCAATTTTTAATTAACCTTTAACTCCAAATATACACATTTTGATGCATGTGACTCCAGTGTAGAACCAGATCAACTGGCATTATCCTTGATTTCTGATCTCGATTCACATCAGTTGCATCTTGGTCAGAAATAACCTAACGAATATAAAAGCGAACAGCTGATCTGGATCTACAATATTCACCCACGCAATAAAGATATTTACATAATCAAATATTGGACAAGCGCTTTTCTGGCTTTTTTGAGAAAAAAGACCCTTTCCAAAATTGGGAAACTCATGTCAAGAATCATTCAAAATAGGTAAAAAATGTAAAACAACTGTAAAATGATTGATAAATCCTGTCTCATACTGTCCTAAAACATGTGTTTTTGACTCACACTAAGCATCCGAATTTCCTGCACCTGTTCAGCATCAAAAATTGTATCTTTCAATAGGATTTTTTTTTAATTGGGAGAAAAATCAAAATTTGCATTGGGAATGCATCAGACCCATGGTAAGCATAGCAAAAGGCCTGTGGAATGGAATCACTCATATAACCCAACTAAAATTGAAGATTTTTCTTTGTAACTTTTGTATAAATTTGCACTTCTGATTTCAAAATGTGTTTATTTAACTGATAAAATTGTCCTGTCAATGGATTGTTGGGTGAACAGGTGAATAAGTACCCTGAAAATGAACAATTTTAAACACTGTCAAATTTACATTTTAAATTAAAAATTACCTTAATAATACATTTGAGATATCATCCTTCATCACTGAACAGGTCAAGTGTTGACTGATCTCAGTTACTGTAGTGGGTCTGCTGTAGACCCTGTTCTTTTGAAGACCAGCATAGATCAATCTGATGAAACAAGTGATGTTTGCTATCATGGCCCCTCTTTAGTCTGATGGTTATTCAAATTCGTTGCTGCGTTGATGCCTCATTTATTAAATATGTCTCATTGGCATTTCCTTGTCAACTTGTTGATCAATGTCAAAAATTATAACGATGACACAAATCACTGAACTGGATTCCGGAAACATAGCGATACTTCACTTTTCTGTTGCCACTTTATTTTGTTATAAATCCGATTTCTGATTAAAACAGTTGTTTCTCGACAAAGTTTCCACGAACAATTGTTAATTTATCAAATCACACCGAAGTAAACACACGTTTTTGTCAGAAAAAAATGGCGTCCACGATCTCGCTAAAAAAAATTTGACTGATCGTATTCCTGAACAATTAACGTTCGTTTCAGCTTATTTTACTTCTTTTATTTGAAATTTGGATAAGAAATGGGTAGTTTATCGCTTCAAAATGTACTAATTTCTCAAAATTTTATGTAAAACATAACAAAAGGGGCCGTTATAAAGGAGAACTATTTATCGGCGCGTAAGAAATACCGCGCGCGTTGTTAACGTTTGTTATTGAAAAAATCACAGTGATAAAACCTTTCATATTGAATTTAGCATACACAAAATCACAGCGGTAAACCTATTCCAGGTGAATTTAGCATACAGTAGAAAAACATCGATATTTTAGTGGTAAGTGCATGATAAATAGAATAACAGGTTACTGTCTTGCGATATAAGTGTTATCAGGCTCGGCCGATATGGGGGCGGAGGAGCTCGGCAGAGCCTCGCCCCTCCGCTCCCCATATCGGCCTCACCTGATAACACTTATATCGCAAGACAGTAACCTGTTATTCTCTATTAGTCAGACTGAATTCTTCCTTCGTGTTTGACTTTCAATCAACTATTCCCGTTTGACTGTAAACAATAATTATTGACTAAAATAGTTTAACAAGTATGATACGAGGGCTCGATGTTAATATTAACCTGGCAATGTGTTTTCACGACTTTGAATCATGTATTCGCGATTTCGAAAAGTGATCTCGCAACCTTGTGTTTTCGCGTTTTTCTGGCCTCCCGAGGTCGGTAGTCCACACACCAGAAATTCGCCTTTGTTTTCATGTCTGCAGTACTGCACGGTTGACATTGTTTCTCGATTCTCTTTCCGGACACTGCAAATGTCTGTTCCACAGGAATATCTTCTCTCTCTGTCTCTTTCGTGAATTTCGCTTGCTCCATCTGAGAGAATTTATTAACGTAAATTCAACGTGCGTTTATTTTTAAATGAGTTTGCATCAATGTGAAGAAAACAAATCCGTAGATTTATGAACAATAATGTCATCTATGTCCTTTCGCACCAAGATTTAATCAAAACTGTGAGGATTCCAGGTTAAACCCATAACAAGGAACGCCGGCAATAAGGAAGTTTGTGTTTAATGTAATAAAAGTTTTAGCTTTACAAAACGATAGTCGGTAATCAATGATACATTATTTTAACGATATGCCAGTTTTAAATTTTATGATTTATTCATGCTAATTAACGCAGTAACTGGCCAGTAGATAATTTATGTTTTAGTATTTTTTTTAAATGCCTGAACTCTCATATTTGAATGTGTTATCGCTCCGTTTTCCGGACAGAGGTGTGCGTAATGCCGATCTTAGGTGATACAAATATATGACGCAGGTAAGGCATCTGATGTACTATAGCTCATATAACGTTTTACTATAAACACGTGATAGAAGCTGCAGTGAAATATGGATTATCAGGAAATACTGTGTGATTTGCTTTAGCGAATAAATTTATTAAAGCGGGAAAATGAGATTTCTTTCTGCACAGAGTGAATCCGGCACATATAGTTTACACGTATCTATGCTCAGCTTGTTCTAAATCACATGAACGGTTTGCTGTTTCTAGGAATCACAAGATAGTTGCCGCTAGCGAGGTTGACAATATAAGTTTTTCTTATGATATGAAAGGTCTCGATCAGTGCATGGAACATGGCAAGCTGGTAGAGTTTTTTTGTGAAGATGATGACACGTTATGTTGCAGCACATGTGCCTTTGCAAAACACCGAAAGTGTCTAAAGCATACGCTCAACGTCTGATGAACATCCGAGCAAATGTAGCGACAGATGTCAGTATAATATTTGGTAAGATACAGGACATGCAAGACAAGGTAAACGAAATGTTTGAAAATTTGAAAAGGAACGTTGCACAAGAAATAGACTCTTTCCAACAACATCTTGAAAGAGACTTTATGTTATCTCTTTCTACTGAACATCAAGATGATATAATTACAGCTTTTAACAACACCTCGAGGTACCTTGATGATTTATTAAATATAGACAATAACCATTTTCCATTACTTGTTAATAAGATTTATCCTAAAGAACTACAACTTAACAAAGCGAACACTTCAGAAAAGCAAGCAAAATTTCTCGATCTAAATCTGTCCATTGAAAATGGTTATGTCACTACTAAAATTTATGATAAAAGAGATGATTTTAATTTTAATATAGTAAATTTTCCGTTTTTAGACGGCGATGTTCCCCGTGCAACATCTTATGGGGTTTATATCTCACAGCTTGTTCGCTTTTCAAGAGCTTGCAACAATGTTAATGATTTCAATGAACGTAATCTTTGCATTACAGAAAAACTTTTAAAACAAGGTTATCGGTATCACAAATTAAGGAAAACCTTTTGCAAGTTTTATCGCCGATACCCAGATTTAATTCATAAATACAAATGCAGTTTAAAATCACTTTTGCAACAAGGTATTTCACAACCAGTTTTTTATGGAGATTGAATTTATAAACTTAAAAAGATAAAAGGCAGTGTTAATTTCTTCCGGTTATTCGTAAAAACCATCTGTAAATTTAAAAAGAAAGGTTACCAACATGATATTTTACAGCGCTCTGCAGGCCTAGTGATTAACCCTTCTACAGTTGATCATTATGCTTACCTCTTTGATTGCACGACGGTGGCAGGGGTTTAAGAGTTTATGAAGGTTAATGGGGAAATCTTTTCTTAAAAGAACCTAGAAGCTCGATTTGTTTCTTTTATCCCTGTCATCGTGTTCTTGCTGATTTTACTCCAGATGCTCTGGTCTCGGAAAGATCATTGAGTACCCGCCCTTTGGCTTTGCAATGCTATTAGCTTCTTATGTTTTTATGTTTGTATGCTTTTGCATACAACATTGTTGAGCTGATGGGTGGGTTGGAGTTATTTCACCAAGACAATTTGTACTTGTCTTGTGATACGAGAACCTGTTGGGGCAAGTGTGAGGTTGGTGCACCCTAGAACCTGGTTTAAACCCCCAGTGGCAATTTGATTTGCCACTGACCGTTCCAAGGCGGTAACCCCTCGGGTTTTCATTTTTGTTTTTTGTTAGTGGCGTCCTTTTTGAAACTGATTATTTTATTAACCATGCTCTCTCCACCTCTCTTCTTCTTGACTGTGTGGGGAGGCTGTTGTTTTCTGAATGTGGCAATTCCTGATATGCATATTTCACCTTTTGACAAGAAAAATGACGTCTGCGTGAACGACACTACTGAAGTTAAGGAAGCTCTATCACATGTAGACAATGTAAGACAACAAGGAAATCCAGCACAACAGCTTATCATGGCCCACCACCTAAAAGCTCAAGCCAAGGTACTAAAACTGAAAATTGACAATGACAATGCTGATTTGAAATACACAAATATGTCGTTTGATTTCGATCCGTCGATTCAACTGCCTCCAACAGAAAACACAACACCCGGTAAGCTCTCAATGAGTGCTCGTGCAGATATCACTACGTTTCCTGATAAGATAAAAGATCAGCACAAAGATCAGAAAGTGAGGCTGAAACTGCTGACTTCTATTGAACTGAAGCAAGGTGAAAGTGACGTCGATGAACCATTTTTAAGTGGTCTGAATTTCTTGCCAGATGAAAGACTGGTCGCCGTGGACTATAACAACAAGAAATGTTTGTTGTACAATCGGAATCTTGAAATACTTAGCTCTGTATTTTTACCGGATAATCCATATCGCGTGACTGTAATGACTGACCAGGACGCGGCAGTATCTGGTGGTGATAAAATATATTTAATTAAAATCAGTAAATCAGGCGAAGTCAATCTTGCTTGTATTTTAAAGGTAAACGTGATCTGTGATTCAATATGTATGATGACGGATGGGGATTTTCTCGTAGGATGTTGCAACGACCCTCGACCCGTTCGTGCTTTATCAGTCAGAGGAGAGGAGAGGGCGTTAGATATTATTTTCCCTTCAAAGCAATATGATAGCAATCAAAGTTCTTGTACTTATATAAAGAACCGAAATAAGGTTGTACTTTCTGACAGATATGCGCACACCCTCTACATCTATGACATAGCCAACAACACGAAGTTGGAGGTCAAGGATGAGGACATCATAAAGAAACCACTTGATATTGCAGTCGGCCCTGCTGACTGTATCTTTGTGTGCAGTAAAGACACAAACTCTATCGTGCAGATGTCTCATACAGGACAGATATTGTCCTCACATGTGCTGGACATGAAGTTCCCAAATAGTGTATGTGTATCCAAGGACAACACACGACTTGTTGTTTCTAATGCTTCTAGAGGGAATAAGAAGCTACAGGTGTTTAACATCGAACTGATATGATAATATTAACAAACTACAATAAACAAAGGTTAAATACCTTAAATGAAGAGTGTCAAAACACTTCTGTCAATACCTGTGTACATTACCATGAAACTTTATTATTTATAACGTTTGCAAGACTGCTTAATTATCGGATCAACAATAACACGGTGTATCAATGTTTAAAAGTAATATTTGTAATATTATAAGACGAATACAGGACAATTTCACGTTTGCTATTTAAATGAATTAAAATTTTTGAATAATTTTGCTGAGCGTCCGTGGTATCATTTTATTTCGCGAGTGTTTCTTTTTCGCTTATATTGCCCAACAGAAAGAGAGCGTCTTTAACCTTTTCGCATCTTACATGTTTACAACGTTTAATCAATGCTTAAAATTAATGTTTGTAATGCGCTTACTTATTCATGCAATATAGTTTTTGTTTGATTTAAAAAACAACTTCAAGTAAGCATTTTTAAGAGTAGAGTATGTTTTAAGATAGTCTAACTGTAATGATTTCCCGCGCCTTTTTCTCGAATGTCGGGAATACTCGGTTAACTGTCCTTAACAGTCGTCAATAATCGATGTCGCTTCGGTTAATATCGGCTCTGACGAGTAGCGTCGGAAGTCACCGAAAGCGAGCCGATGTTTGCCGACGTCGCAAATTTATCCGCGGGAAAGCATTACAGTTAGACTACCTTAAAATGGTTGTTTGAGCCACCGTGGTATCATTTGTTTCGAGTGTGTTTAATTTTCGCTTATTTCGCGCAACGGCAAAACGTGACGTCAACCCCTAACACGTCTTGTTCATAACGATATATCAATGTTCAAAAGTAGTTTTTGTAATGCGCTGACATATTCGTATATTTTAGTTTTTGTTTGATAAATAAGAACATATTCAATTATGCCATTTTAATCGTATTTTAAGAAAAAATGTTTGAACTACTATGGTATCAATTTATTTCGCAGGTGTTGAATTTTTGCGTATTTCGCACAATGACAAAAGAGCAAAATCAAATCCAAGCAACTTTAACTCAAACACATTTGTCTTCCAAAAAATAAATTTGTAAATTATTACACGAGTGAAAGTTTGAAAGCTGCTCAGCTGAAATTCTTCCCAGCAAACAGCAAAATAAAATGAAACCACATTATATTGGAAATATATATTGGAAATGTATGTAAATATTTATGTAGAAAATAAATGGATGTAATCATAAAAATAAAGGATTTTGTCATTACATATACAATTAATTGGGTCCCATTATAACTAGGGGTTCTGAACATTGGTAGCCCAGCGATCTGGATTGTATTAGGAAGATCTTCGTGAATCTATGATACTGTCAGAATTCGAAATTTATTTCATTGGAAACTGTATTTTATAATTATTTAGTATATTATTCAAGCTTTAGTCGTCATACACAATCAAATGTGGCCTTCAACAAATTAACGGCTATTCAATCAATCCATTTTATTAATGTAATATTTTTCGATAACTTATAAACATTAAAATTTCTTATACAGCCAGGATGGTCCATTTGTTGTTTATATTTCCGGTTTAAGAGAGGCCAGTTAACGTATTAAAAGAACATAATTGTGAATGATGTAAAGATATTGATTACAATAAAAGGTTGCTGCACACTGGCTAGATGTATAGATAACCCCGAGGGCATACATGTACAAATAAGACGACAGCGTTTAGACTACCATGCAGGAGGCAGACACAGTACATACCAAGGAAAGTTTAAGTATGCCTTTATACTGCCATTCTGCATGGTTTGAAAGTAGCATATTACAATCAAGGAGTGTAACTGAAACTGATAACTACACTTAAGTGAAGTACATCCGCAAAATAGCACTTAAGAGCCAATTGAATACCTACTTCCTTCATGTTATTTGGACTACACTTGGACTATTAGTCTTCATCACCATGTACATATATATCAGATATGAGCACTAATTTAACTGGGGATTTCCTAATGCAACTTAGTCTCCTACTATATGGACAACAATGTAGGTTACCTAAAATACTCTTTCGAGCACTGATACGTAACAATTTAAAAATCTCATACATGTAGAACATTTATAAAATGCGCTCTTAAGGTTTATAACCAAGTCAATATTTATTTCATTACTCAATGCAGACTTTTGATAAGAATGAGGTGCAAGAAAAGTAACTTACATTAGTTGCAGAGTAGATAAACGAGATTTACTTCCCTTGCTACTATAAAGCTTCATATATGGCCTGTATTCATAATTTTTATGCCCATTGCTTTTAGTGACCTCGTACATGAAACATTAGCCACATGAATAAAATTGATGCATTTTCCTGGAATTGACAACATACAATTGGCATGTTACGTTAGTTTATGTATAGAACTGGTGCCCATCGCATTTTAATTAACAAAATTACCTTAAGTTTATGGAACTAAACGATTAACTACTGAATGAAAAGGGAAGAAGGATGATATGTTAAAAGGTTTCTTAGTGGTACGTGTTGACATTTTTAGTTGTAGAACAACCAATTAGCTGACTGTAATTTTAAAAGATAATTTATACAGTACATTATTGATAACTTAAAAGTAACGTGACATAAGAGGGGTGTTAGGAAAGTAAAGCAAGTCATTCTGGTATTTATTATGATTGGCGTGAACACGTTATTTGAATGTCTACTGTCATCATTCCGTTGGTCTAACAAGCCAGAAAATGTTATTTACCTTAGTCGAAAACTGAGGATTTTGCAGAACTTTTAATACGGTGTGCTAGAGTAAACTAGAAAAGTTTTCGGCTATAGCAAATATACGAGTCATATTTAAGATAATAATACAGACAAATGAAAAGCAATGCTTAAACAGTTTGAATACAACATAAAGTAAGGACGTTCATACTTTATTTGATTATCAAACTAATTCGATCTGCTATTCTAGTTTCGGATTGCTAAACAGAGGTGTTCGGTTTAAATGATGAGAAATTAGAGAGGTTCGTTACAACACTTGTAGGTAAATAAAAACAAAGGTATTTTAAATACCAAGGGCGTGTTAAAGATGAATACTCGAGCAGTTTATTCATGTATAAATTGTGAGGTTTTGTTAAATATTATTAATCTTAAATCCAAATCATAAAGGTGTTTCTCTTTTTGACTTGCTTAGACACCGTCATTCAAGTTTTTGAAACTGTTAACACAGCTACTTTCGTGTAACAAAAAACTGGTCGTAATGTTTAGAATAAATAAATAATAACATAATGTTTAGTGGAATGATTGATGCATCAAAGAATAATTAAAACATTTAAAATCGATATATGTTCTGCAATAAAACTGGATTTGCATTACTGTTCGAACACCACTCGTACTCGTAAATTTACATGTGCATCTTACAAAGATAAATAGTAAATTCAAAATTCAAAAGTTCACTATGAAAGCCACCTAACACGACAAATATAAAAAATATTGCAGGCTCGGTTTGATTGAGCCTGTTCATGGACAGTAATTGAAATGCATATAAATGAAGGTGTAAGTGTCATAAAGCCGTAAGTCTCACAACTCTCTCAAACTTACGAAAACGCAGTGTCACACTGTTAAATGCTACATGGTGTAACATTTAATGGAACATGCTTAAGCAAGATAGACACAGGGTGAGAAGCTTCATAATTATTTTAATAATTAGTACATTTTCATGTTAAATGTTCCACTTATGGCCTTAATCAGTAAAATGTAGAAATGTTGTTCAACAAGTCTGTTCGTTCCTTGAGTGCTGCCTGTACGTGTTAACCAATCTGATATAAATCATCTCTGAAAACCACTTCGCAATCAATATCTCACTTTAGTGAGATTGTGGGTAAACATAACTCAGATACCTATACCAGACCGTTCCTTTTTCTCACGTACTAAACACTTAATACATGTATGAGTGCCAAGTGAACCTGAATATTATACCGTCGACACTCGATACATTTCGTTGTGGGGTATCCATTTGCGCATCATTGAGACCTTAACAAAGAAATAGAGATAAAAAACCTGAAACTTTGAAAGTTCTTTAAGTTCTTACCCCCTCCTCAGTTCTAATATACAATTTAAAAACGACGTTATAAATTGCAATGTTTGCATCAAACGCGGCAAAACGCGGACTTTTCTCATGCGTACATTTAAGTTTTGAGTTGAAGAGTGCAACGAGTTTTGACAAAACATACGATAATGCCACATTCTAAAGTTTGGAAAGAGAAAGTAGACGATGAGGTACCTGGATATAAGAGGTTAGCGGTTTCTGGAAAGAGACTCGATAAACAATGTCAGCCATGCAGTACTGCAGGCATGTGGACAAAGGCGGAATACTGGTGTTTGAACTGTTCTGAGGATCTATGCCCAGCTTGTTCTAAAAAACATGCACGGTGTGCTACTTCCAGGAATCATAACATAGTTGCAGCTGGCGACACTGAAGAATCGAGCGTTTCATATATGACATGAGAGGTCTAGATCGGTGCAAGGAGCATAGCAAGAAGCTTAAATTCGTGTGTGAGGATCACAGCATGCTATGTTGCAGTACCTGTGCCATTGTGGAGCATCGAAAATGTCACAATGTAGTTGAAATAGAAAATAAAGCAAAATCAAGCTACGACGAATTGACAAGCGTCAGACGAGATTTGTTAGATATCGAATTTAAAGTTCAAGCATACGCTCAGCGTTTGATGAGTATAAGAGGAAAGGTAACGACAGATGCCACTGAAATTACCAACAAAATACAAGAGACGCAGGACAAAGTGAATGAAATGTTTGACAATTTGAAACGGAACGTTACCAAGGAAATTCATTCTTTCCAAGAACAAGCGTTTCGGGATCTTGACATGAAAAACGCCGTCTGCATCAGTAACATCACATGTGTGACGGAGGCTCTCTCCGATGTGGACAATGTCAGACAACATGGAACTTCAGCACAACAGCTTATCATGGCCCATCATCTCAAAGGTCAAGTCTCGAAGCTTAAAGTGAAGAAATATGTCATTTGATTTTGATCAGTCAATTCAACTGCCTCCAGTAACTAATACAACACCTGGTAAGCTTACAATGAAATTTGTACCTTTCGATGTCATTACGTCTATTGATAGTATGAACAGTGAACAGATAGATCCGGAAGTAAAGCTGACGCTGCTGGCTTCTATTGACCTGAAGCAAGGTGAAGGTGATGTTATGGAACCGTTGTACTCAGGTCTGGATTTCCTGCCAGATGGACGACTGGTCGCTGTAGACAATAAGAACAAGAAATGTTTGGTTTATAATCAGACGCTTGATAAAGTGGGTTCTGTATTATTGCCAGAAATATCTTATGACATTACTGTGATGAATGATGAGAATGTGGCAGTATCAAATGGTACTAACATATATTTTATTAAGATTAGTAAATCTAATGAAGTCACAGTTACACGTGATTTAAAGGTGACAATGAATTGTGATTCCATATGTATGATGACGGACGACAGTTTTCTTGTAGGATGTTATGACGACCCACAACCTGTCCGTGTTGTATCAGTGCAAGGGGAGGAAAGAGCGCTAGCTATAAACTTTCCCTCAAAGCAATATAAACTAGATGAAAGTTGGTATTCATACATAAAGTAAATAAGAGTCTGTTCTATTTGTCAATCTTTATTCGTTGATTAAACAATGATCAAGATCTGAAAATAACAGAAACAGAAACAGCAATAAGTATACATGTAATTGGTTAACAAATACCATAATTATCTAATAATCCTATATCTCCCCCCAAGTCTTTTGGTAAGGAAGCCATAAGTATGTTGTTTGAGATGCTTGACTTACTGATTTAAAAAGACTTATATAAAACTGGAAAACAAATAAACACATGAATGATTAATTTATAACATAAAACGAGGAACTGTTGAATATGGTCCAAATGAGTAAACAATAGAAAGTCCTGATTGATTCCACTGCACTAAGACATTAACTGATGTGCACTAAGAGTGAATTAATGTGATTTATGTGTTTCTTCACATAACAAAGTCTTTTTGCCACTCTGGGGCATGTTTCACACGGCTGGAGCGTCTCAGCGAAGTAGGTGTAGCCTCGACTGTTGGTGCCGGGACATGATCCGTTTCAACCAGAGGGGGTCCAAGAGGAAGGTCTAGTGGCTTGACATCTTGGTTTTGTGGCTCCGTGTATGTAAGCAGACGGTTTCTTTGGCGCACCAAAGTATGTGTAGGCGTCTCACACGGTGGTTCCATGGTTGGAGAGTGTGCGGGCAGAGGTAACTTGTCGGGTAGCTTACTGACATGTTTCGCAGGTGTAGATATACCCGGGCTTGGAGCTGTGCCTGGAGCTGCAGCAGTTGGTACTACAGGTGGCATGTAAGCTGATGGTTGGCGTAGTCCTACATCAGCGTCTATGGTGAGTCTCTTTGGTAGACTCTGTACTGGAACATATTTGCGTAAGAATTTCCTGTTTCGCAGAGTAACCCGTCTTGATCCATCGATGCGCACAACATACTGGTCAAACTGACGAACCTCAATCACCACTCCTGTCTTGTCCCACTTGCGAGGGAATGGTCCAACTTGGTTTTGAAGGCGAACATGGTCTCCGACTGACAATGGCGGAAGTCTGTGAGTGTGCTCAGACAATCTCTCAGCGCTTTGCATATGCCTGTTTCGTAATGCTTCTTCACGAGCAAGAGATGTGCTTTGCCAAGTTGGATGAGGTTTGTATCTCCCAGGTGGAATAGGGATGAAATCCCTAATTGGTCGGCCAAATATGCACATGGCTGGGGATTGCTTTGTGTCTCTGTCTGGTGTATTTCTGTACTGCAGCATAGCCCGCTGGAACGAGTCGGTGTCAATGTTACCAGAGGAAGTTGTGTTGTCCATTAGAAGACGCTTTACCGTCTTGACGCCTACCTCTGCTCTGCAGTTGCTGTGGGGGAATGCAACTGAAGATAGTCTGTGATGCACGCCCCAGTCACTGAGGAACTGTCGCGTAGCTGTAGCTGTAAATTCTGGGCCTCCATCAGATGCGAGTTCATCTGGAATCCCGTAAGTCACAAAGATCCGTCTGAGGCAGGTTATGAGTCCACTGGCTCCAACAGCTGATTGTTCTACAATAGGCCAGTTTGAATATCGGTCCACGACTACCAGGTAATGATGCCCCTGGTAGGTGAAATAATCTGCACATATGCACTGAAACGGATATTCTGGGCTCATTGGAGGAACTGGTGGAGCACTTGGGTTTGATGGAGCATTACGGTTGCATTGTTGGCAGCTTGAACGAAGAGCAGATATGTCCGGGGTGATTCCTGGCCAGAATACAGATGTCTCGGCTCTAGCTGTCATGGATGTGACTCCCTGGTGAGCAGAATGTAGAGCATCTAGTACTTCTTGCCTGAGTGATGGAGGAACCACTACACGATCCTTGTACAAGATGACCCCATCAACAGTTGTTAAGCCCTCACGGTACTGGAAGTACTGCTTCAGTGGTTCTGGTACCTCATGGCGGTGCTCCGGCATGCCTTGCTCTATGAGGTCACTCAGCTGCACCATACCTGGGTCGCTAGCTGTAGCTATACGGACTCTGTCCCAGGTCACTGACTTCAGGCCGAGTGCGTTCAGAGATGTAACTGCAGCTGAAACTAAGCCTTCGTCTATGCTGCCTGTCTGGTAGTGCTGGGGCTTGGATTCAGTCTGATGACTGTTCCCGGCATGTCTTTGATTGTGAACTTGTGCTATATCATCGGGTAGGACAAGTTTTTCTGCATCACTTGTTGGATGGCGTGAAAGGCAGTCTGTGGCACGATGTTTGACTCCAGGAATGTGGATCATTCGGAACCTGTACCTTAGCGTCTTTTCTTTCAAGTTTCTCAGGCGAGTGTTTGAGATGTCTTCAAGAGATCGATCTCCAAATACCCTGAGTAGAGGTTTATGGTCGACAGCGATGATCAAGTCTCTGCAGCCTAGCACGAAATATCTGGCTTTGTCCAGGGAATCTGCCACTGCTAGTGCTTCACCCTCAATAGGTGCGTAGCGGGACTCGGCTGGGTGGGTGAATCTGCTGCCCACCAGTGTTATCTTCCATCCAGTTGGACAGCAGAAAGGTTCATTTTTTATACATGCACAGTGTTTTTGTAGTAGCCAGAATCCTATTCCCGATTTGGACCAGTCTGTTGCCAAACATGTAGTTCTATCGGGGTCGAAGATGTAGACGCCTTCTTCTATTTCTTTCACAATCTGAGCTTTTGATTCCTCAAACAGTGTTTGGAGGTGTTCGTTCCATTGGAAGGGAGTGCCTGGCTTCAGAAGATCGCGAAACGGCATCATGCGCTCTGCCATGCTGAATGCGTATGAGACTTGGTTCACTAAGCCAAACCATGAACGCACATCAGTGATGTCCTTCGGAGTTGGGAAGTCCATGATGGCTTGTAAGTATCTCCGACAGGGCCTGACGTCATTGAGAGTGATTTCAAAGCCTGCGAATTCGACCACATCTGCTCCAAAGACAAACTTTTCGGGGTTGAGCGTTATCCCGTTTCTTCCGCAAACGTCAAGCCAGTTCACGGCTTGGTAGAAGCTCTCCTGTAGATCATCAGCCCACAGTAAGGCGTCATCAACACACTTTGTTTTGTTTGGAACATCAGCCACGATCTCGTCATACCGTCTTGTGTAGCCATCACCTGAAGCTATGTAACCCTGTGGCGCCGTTTTGTATCGGTATCTCCCCCACGGCGTGATAAATGTGGTCAGATGTCGATCTTCTTTGCGTAGAGGGACACTATGATAGCCATTCCAAGCATCGAAGACTGTCTTTTTCTTACCATTAGGCACCGATCGAGCTTGAAGAAATGGAGACGGTGTGTGATGTGTCTCACGGGTAGCATGAGCATTGAGCGCTTGAAAGTCCACTGTCCGTCTAGGCTGACCATTTTTCTTTGCGCATATCACCATTCGATGACACCATGTGACAGGTTCTCCAATGGGGACTGGCTCAAGAACACCTAATCGTACATCCTGATCGAGGCCTTCTTTAACTGCATCTCGCCAGTGTAATGGGACAGGTACTGGTGTATGGTGGATGACGGGTTCAGCATTGGGGTCGACCATAAGTTTCATTGGTGGTCCATCCATCAGAGGCAGCAGCTGATGTTCACATGTGTTGAACGTGCTAGACCTGTAGTAATCAAGCAGGTACTCTTGCAGCTTTTGACGATTCTCTTCTGTCGGTGGAAACGGTAAAGCACTTGGAGGCGGAGGTGGCCGTTGGCGGAGAGGGCAACCACATGGTGCTTTGTTCTCGCCGTGCACAGCTGCTGCATGTTGTTGTGAAGGCCGTACCTCAGGAAATTCGTCACCAATGATTCCAAGATTCACACAAGCTTCTCTGCTAAGGAACAGTTTGTCTGAAGAGTCTGTTACATAGGTCATTTGCCTTGTCTCCACTTTAGCGCCGTTGATTGTGTATGAATATCTCAGTAACATGGCTCCGAGGATCTTGATTCCATCATTATTTGCTGTGCGCATACGCATTGTCACTGGAATAAGGTCCGATTCAGACAATCCAAGGCGGTGAACTACTTTTAGACCGGCGAGGCAGCTCTGGCATCCTGTGTCAGCCATAGCAGGTATATTTGCGCACACTGATGGAGCTGACAGCTTTATTCCAAAGGCTGAATAGTCCTCGGGAAGGGCTTGCACAGTAATGTTCACAAATGGTTGAGGCTTTGAGTTTCTGCGCACCCATGTGTCTGTCATGCTGTCATACATGTGATGATCTAGTGGTACACTTTGCTGTTGTCTCTTCTGCTTGTGAGTGTTGATAGTGTTCATGTTGTCATTTTGTGACTTAGAAGAGTTTAACGTACACAATGAGTCAAACACTGCACTTTCTTTGTCATAGTTTCGTGGCCTTGGTTGTGCCTGACGTTTTGGGTTGTCCTTGCTGCGACAGACACTTTCAAAATGATGTTCACGATGGCAAAGTTCACACCTATGACCATAAGCAGGACACTGAGTCTTTCGAATTTGTGCAACACTTTTCTTGCCATGACCATGTTTACCACAGTAAGAGCACGCTTCTTGATTGTCTTTGCTTGGCGTTTGCTTTGCTCTTCTGTATGAACTAGCCGCCTCAACCGAATGTGCATCGAGTAGCCTTGAAGCTGACCGTTTTCCTGCTTCCTTAGCTTCGACGAACTGGAACACTTCTTCTAGAGACATGTTTTGATTCTTATCACCAAGCAAGTCTAACTGAATGTCAGGGTCTACCACACCTCGTGTGAGAACATCCCGCATAATTGCGTCTGTGTAGTTCACTTTTGCGTCACAGTTAGGGCAATCAATAACAAATTTGCAAATGTCCGCTTGTCCTCTGAGACGTGCGCCAAAGTTTCTGACTGACTCATCACGGTCCTGTCGCATATTATGCAATGTCACACGGGCTACCATTGTGTTTTCTTCACGAACAGCTAGTTTACGAATGGCAGCCAATATATCGTCCACCGATTTTTCTGTTAGTTTACCACCTGTTGTCCTGGTGAGGTCTCTGCGAAGAGGTTCGTCACAACACTCGAGTAGTTGTATCACTTTGTCTTGACCGGTCAGTTTTGTTGCTGTCACATATTCTGTCCAGCGCGATAGAAAGTATGCCCAGTCCTCGCTTGTACCAGCGGCGGTTACAGTGGGTCGCTTGACTTTCTCCACTTTCGCAGTAGCAGCCGCAGCAGATGTGTGTACAGCACTGTGAGCTGTGATAAGTGCTGCGACGATAGCTGGATCCAGGTCATCGGTGATGTAGGCACAATCAGGGATTGGACACTGTACTGCAGGCATTGTTGCGATTGTCACTGTATCTTGATCATAAATAAGAGTCTGTTCTATTTGTCAATCTTTATTCGTTGATTAAACAATGATCAAGATCTGAAAATAACAGAAACAGAAACAGCAATAAGTATACATGTAATTGGTTAACAAATACCATAATTATCTAATAATCCTATATAAAGAACTGTAATAAGGTTGTATTGTCCAACAGATTCGCGCACACCGTTTACATATATGACATAGCCAACAACGCAAGTGTCGAGGTCAAGGACGAGAAGATAATCAAGGAACCACGTGGTGTGGCGGTCGGTCCTGCTGACTGTATCTTTGTCTGCAGTCAAAACACAGACTCTATAGTTCAGATATCTCATTCAGGACAGATATTATCCTCACATGTGCTGGACATGAAGTTTCTGCGCAGTGTTTGTGTATCCAAGGACTACACACGACTTGCTGTCTCCAATTGTTATACCGGGAAGAAGAAGCTGCTGCTGTACAAAATTGAACTCATATAATTATAAATAATATAATTATACTAAGAAACTAAGCAGTTTTTATTAATATTTCAAAATAGAGTAACTGTCTTCCTGTAACCTAGTTCATGGTGTTTTATGGCCGTTTGTTTAATTTTATAGGATTACCGAACATTTAAATATTCCCACTTCTTTGGTCATCTATTGAAGGCTGGATTAAGTACAGGTCGCCATATGGTCTGAAAATTCAAAATGTATAAATAAAAACATTATAAAAATATATTCTTTGAAACCAACACAGAAATTTTGAATACAAATTATACTAATATTATTATTACGTGCATAACACGATCCTTTATATCTAAATGATATAACTGATTAATGAATATTACAATTATAAGTATGATTCAATATTATGCGCTAGCATCTAAAAAATTAAGTATAACACAAATATAGAAATATAAAAAACTTCTCGGTGAAATATGTTATATTGTTTTAATTTCATTTTTATTTCCACTGTTATTCATGTTGGTAACCATGCGTAAATAATATTCAGAATAAGAATGTTTAGAAAACGGGTTCGAAGTCAAGGTAAAAGTAATGCTACCTGCTATGGAGTTAATCTTCTACTTCTTACATGCTGTCCGATTCCCATTCAGCAGAGTATAGGAAAGCAGCTTATCACGACTGGCAAAGAATCCAGGGAATAGGAACTCAACTTTCTGATGTCCTGTTATCCTGTCTGGCAATCGTTTGTCTGTCTTCTTTACATTGTTCTTACCCCAATAACACTCTTAAACATCAACCCCACTGTTTTCTTAAACAGTTTGTTTAGGTATGTACTATCATGTCATCTGAGTGAATTATCAATAAACTACTTTTTATTACAATGTTTTATTTATTGAAATTGTATGGTTATGATAAACCATTCTTTCTCACCCTGTGACAACGTGGAACCGTGGAACCGTCTAATCGTGGCAGCATTGCTTGATTAGTCTTAAACGCTTGCAACTGTGAATATAAAGTACCCTCTGGAATTCGAGGACGAATTTCCAAGTTGTGGTGGGAAAATGTCGCGGTACGAATCTAGTCACTCTCTGGGGAAAAGATGTGTCAGCGGCCCGGATAGCTCAGTCAGGAGAACACTCTCCCTGTAAGCGAGGGGTCCCGGGTTTGAGTCCCGGTCTGGCTCCAGATTCTTTCTCACCCTGTGACACTGGACATTGTGTATTCTTGTAGCGTTTGTGTATCCAAGGATAACACACGACTTGCTGTATCCAATGGTGAAAACAGAAAGAAAAAGCTACAGCTGTACAACATAGAACTGATACAATGAACTAGTAGTAGAACACAGTAATTGTTAGTTTTTTAACTGAATGTGGCCAAATACAACTGACCTGTTTATCTTTATGCTATGTACATAAACATGTTCATATAATGTTCATATAATGATGTAATTTTCGCCTGACAGTCTGTTTTATTCGAAGAATCAATGAACAAACTACGCGTCTCACACATAGTGGAGTATTTACAAGAATTTGTAGTTATATACAACTGTTTCAATGTGATCGTTTTAGTGTGCGAAAATTATTCATATAATATGCGAGCTTTACCATCGCTTTTAAAAATTTGTAATCCGAAGCGTTCCGATTTTCCTCCATGGTCTTGCATAGACTGGTACCTCGGTCTCTATCTACTTCGTGATAAGAGACCGGTATGAGCTAATCGACTGGAACCCTGTATAGCTTCGCGCACCTTGTTTGCTAAGGAACCAGTGAAGTAAACAAACATGGCGTTGTCTGCTGTCAATGTCTGACTATGGTGCCGGTGATTTTTACTTGAATTTAATTTCTGTAGATTCCAACGATTACATGTTGTAGAGAAATTGACAACCTACACATAAAATACTTTATATTTCCATAAGGAATGAAAATAATTATGCAATAATTTTGTTATGCAACTGTAACATAACTTTTGCATACATTGGCTTTCTTGTTAAAATTGAAATCGATTAATATTTAATTATTCCAATATTGTTTAATTCAAACAATTGGAAAATACTTCACCCTTTACTTCATACATATGCCTTTCTAAGTATGGGCTGTCTGATCAGGATCTACACTGTTGGCAATTTGGTCTGAAATAACTTAATAAATAAAAAACAAACGGAGTATGTGCTGGCTGATCTGGATCTAAACTGTTTGCCCATACCATAAAGGAGCTTATATGGAGGAAAGGGTTAATGCATTTTTACGCATGTGCTCCATGCTGCCTAATCAGGATCTGCACTGATGGCATTTTGTCAGAAATAATCTAATGAATCAAAAAGCGAACAGTTTAGGTCCATATCTTTGCCGTCTGATCAGGATCTAAACTGTTAAGGCGAAGGATAGAAATACATTATTAAACATAGTTACGGATGATGGCTTACTACACTCGAAGAGGTGTTGTGCAACCACGTGATAATAACAAATGTCAATTATAGTGAATTATACCGCCCCCACACCCCCGCTTTTCTCGCTCAAACGCCGCTGTGCTTTTTGTGTTTTGAATATATGGGGTCCGCTTAACTAGGATCTACCCAGTATTTCCTTTTCGTCAGTTCTTCAATGTATAGCAATTTTTCAGATAAAATGTGATTAAACATGTGTTGGGTATCAAAAAAGTGTATGCAAACCTGTTCTCTGTCAGAAGACTGGAGAAATGTTTCTGACATTCTTATACATTCATCCCCAAATTTCGCCTCTTGTTGATCCATAATACAAATTAGTGGATTAACCACAATTACAATTGTGTTATTCACTTGCGGAATACTTTTATCAGTGCTGTTATCAGTTACGTCCTTTGAAGGTCGGCTGAGCACGATACTTATGTACTATGTTTATGGTACTTCTAAAATTCCTTTTATTTTAGTTTATAGATAGGTGGTTTCAATATCCCAGCCAATATAGATTTGGATATTGTCCAATCACCCCCAAGAATATACTTCCTGGTTTTTAAATTTTGCCTTTGGCGTAGTCTGTGATATGCAGGATTTATATTCTAAGATCCCCTGTCAAAATTCTATTCTGTTTAGTTCCGCCCATTGTTTTCTCGTTTAGGGCAAACCCATTCTTTTATCTGGGGACCATACGCCGCTGAACATGGAATGGTATTAATCTGAAAATACCTCATTGAAGGTTCCATGTTCACCGCCATATGCATACCATCGTTTGGGATGGATCGAAATTGTACTATTTAATGGTGTAATTACTGAGTTGCGCTCAACCCGGGGCTAGGCGGCGTGGGCAGTAATAAGCATTCCCATTACTGCCCATGAACAGGCTCAATCAAACCGAGCCTGCAGTATTTTCATATTTGTCGTGTTCGGTGGCTTTCAAAGTTCCCTTTTCATCTATTTCAATATCACAATAGCGTTGTTTGTGCCGTGTGGCGGCTGTAAAAAAATTCCCCGTACATTCAATCAGTGCTGTTATCAGTTACGTCCTTTGAAGGTCGGCTGAGCACGATACTTATGTACTATGTTTATGGTACTTCTAAAATTCCTTTTGTTTTAATATTTCGGCCAGTTTATAGATAGGTGGTTTCAATATCCCAGCCAATATAGATTTGGATATTGTCCAATCACCCCCAAGAATATACTTCCTGGTTTTTAAATTTTGCCTTTGGCGTAGTCTGTGATATGCAGGATTTATATTCTAAGATCCCCTGTCAAAATTCTATTCTGTTTAGTTCCGCCCATTGTTTTCTCGTTTAGGGCAAACCCATTCTTTTATCTGGGGACCATACGCCGCTGAACATGGAATGGTATTAATCTGAAAATACCTCATTGAAGGTTCCATGTTCACCGCCATATGCATACCATCGTTTGGGATGGATCGAAATTGTACTATTTAATGGTGTAATTACTGAGTTGCGCTCAACCCGGGGCTAGGCGGCGTGGGCAGTAATAAGCATTCCCATTACTGCCCATGAACAGGCTCAATCAAACCGAGCCTGCAGTATTTTCATATTTGTCGTGTTCGGTGGCTTTCAAAGTTCCCTTTTCATCTATTTCAATGATTAATGTTTTACCATATCCGGTGGGTAAAACACACAATAAATCTCCTTTCAGGGCCGCATCAAGAGCCCGGGTGCATTTTCAACAAGTGCCCCAGGGGACATCATTATCTGATACCCTCAAGGTGTCGGGTATGGTCCTCTGGTGGCTGAAGATTTCTACAAGACAAGAATGCACCCGGTCCTCATCGCGATGGATAGCTAACTCCCTTTTCGGCTCCAGACTCTTCAGGGTGGAAATATCATTTTGGTTGAATTAACCACGATATTTCCACATTATTTGGCATCAAAATTGGACTGTTAGGCTAAAACGATACACCCCGTATAAAACGATACACCCCGTATCGTTTCTCTTTCGGCATCCAAATTCAACTTTTAACGGACCACATATTTTTTATTTAATTTCTCAATCACTCTTGTAAAGCGCAGTACAATCAGTTCTATTATATTCATAATTGTAAGATAATTACAGACATATTTTTATACCCTCATTGTACAGTGGATTTACAAACACGAAGAATCACATGTTAGATCGTGGTACTTCTTAAATCATCATTAGCGGATGTTTTTTAATAATTACAGTCTACTGTCTTAAGCAGCCACCCAAGGGAGTGACAAAAAGTGGATGTTTAAGACAGATGGCTGTTTAAGACAGGTAAAAATTAGAACAAAGTTTTATTTTAGGACATCTTCAAACTGACTGTTTAAGACAGCTGGTTGCTATTCACAAATGGATGCTTAAGACAGGTTTGATGTTTCATATGCCAGAAACATTTACTGAATTTTGTGCAACGGTATCGTGCGTCCAATAGATTATCTTGTGTATGTGTGCGTCCATTATATTGTCTGTCGTGCATTTTGTTTGTAACATATGCCTATTGTGATGCAGTCATGCTTGAAATGGGAACCTAAATGCAAAGATTTTTTAAATAATACTATTATTTTATGTTTTCAGTATATCAGTATAATAAGATTATTATCACGAGTTATTCTGCGTTAGCAATGGTGCTGCTACCAGCTTTTCAGTATTAGCTTTAGGCTTGTACATAAGAGAAGAACCAAAACAAAATAGGCAACTGCACCATCGTCGGGTCCCAAGCCCCGAGTGTGAAAGCAGGAGGGACTTTTTTGTTTACATATTAATATTTATGTGGTAGTTTTGGGTCGGAAACCAGGACTTGAACCTTAGATCCAGTTTTGCATAGTGATGCTCTGTCAGTTAAGTAGTCTCAATAATTCGACTCCAAGTACAGATCCATTATCATACTGACTTTTTTATAGACGTCTGTCCTTTACGTCTCAAGCAGTTAGGATCAAAACTGTGGTGGGAATTGACCCGATTTAAATTCCCGTTTGTTCACTGCCACTTGAAAATTTCAGCACTGCTATGTTCATTTGTTGTTATAAAACGTAAATAGTCTCTAGTGTCAATAAAATAAAAAAATGATTCCACAAATAAAACTTTTTAACCTACTATTGTTTATGCCGTTTACAAAAAAAATTACATGAAGGTTTCAATGTAATAACCAATGAAAGGCTTCAAAGCGTCCCTTTCATACATCGAACACTACAGTCACCTGGACTTTTAGCTGTGCAACATAAAAACTGTTGGTTTTTTTTCATAATAAACAAACAAGTTTCTGACAAAAGATCACATATATTGATTCTAATTGGAATTAGCTTTTAAGGTATGTAATTTTTTTAAAGATATATAAGGTTTAAAAAACTATTTGAAGCGTCAAAAGATGCGACAATGATTCTTATCGCTGGCATATACATATAGAAGGAAAATTTTCCGCCTTGATGTGAATGCTAACTGGGTTGTGCGCGAAGGGCGGACATCGTATATATAGAAAAGCCCTTGTTGCGCACAATTCGTTGGGCTCTCGGCTAAGCTACCATGGCGGCATGAAGGAAATCTACAAAATATAATTTTTGAAGTGTTATAATCAGAGTAAAGACAGTAAAATGCATTGCTTGTTGATAAAGTGTAACAACCTGAATAAAAGCTTTTTTGTTACATTTTGGTTTATTAAATTGTAGTTCAAGATGTTTCAAGTCATTCACTGATTCAGAAGCAGCAAGTTAAAAAGTTTACTTGAATAAAAGAGTTTTGCACTAGAGCTCGCATTGAGGCAGTGCCTTAGTTCATATTAGTTTCTGTAAGGTGACTAAATGATAGTCTTAAATGCTACTTGTATCATATGTGATAATTTTTTTAGTTACTTTATTGTTATTTTATTTCTCTCAAGTTTAACTGTCAAATCAAATCACAGCAAACTTCAATTTATATTAACAAGTCTGTGAAAATTTATACAGCTGCGCGAATAAATACCTGCGTGCAACTATGCTCGAAATTGTTTTCTATACAAATTCAGATGATACCACCAGATCAAATATATTTTTCGTTGAAAATGATCCACAAGAGGTCTCTATAAGGTATCACGGTGAATGAACGAGTTATTATGATTTCATTCAATTCGCAAACTATTCGAAATTTGGAGATTAATTATAAATTTAATCGCAAAGAATATCCAACATGGAAGTTAAAAATTCTTACTTTTATTAACTCGAAACTGATATAATCGCTGTTTGCGTAACTATTATAGGCCGCTTATATTGATTTTTAATGTTTGTTTACAGATATCTGTTCAGCAGACCGTACGCTCAACCTGTGATCAAGTTGTGCAGACTGCCAATATCCGATAGCACAATACGTCGATCTCGATGATCATGTAGTAGTGAAAAAAACGATCTTAACTAAGTTTTTTTATTTACAAAAGACATCAACTTTTTTGAGTTGTACAAATAATTATCTAAACAAAATTATTTAATACTTTTCTACTTCGTTTCACTATCTGAAATAATTCTCGTAATTTTTCAAGATGGCGGCTTTTACACAATATTATTATATTAAACTGCCCAAAGCCAAAGCCTAAGATCGTCAACATTAATATGTAGACTAGTCTTACATTGGTTGAAATTTGTACATGATTTCCTATACTTGTTACAAAATATAACAAGAGCTTTCAAAGGATATAAAACTAAACTCCATGTCATGATCCACATCAGTGCTGAAGCTGATCAGTCTTGAATGATGATAAAAGATGGAATGGAATTAATTAAACTTTATTTTTTTAAGTGTGCACTATATTTATGTTAATAATCATTTAATAATTTATCTTTATTGTGAAAATGTTTTGTTAAAATATTCTAAAAATGATTAAGTCCAAGTTCAAATGATTGAATATCTACACATATAATTTAATGATCATATCAAAAGAATGTATTGAAACAACTGCTCATATTAACAAAATATTTAAACAAATACTATGAGTTAGCTAGCAGATGAACATGAAATGATCAGTATCATTTTGATTCGAGTTTTAAATTAAACTTCATTTTAACGTAGTACATGGTAAGATAGTTAATCAATAATAAAAGTATTTTAAGTGATTTATTTAAAAAATTAGTTTCAGATTAATGACTTTTTTGTTTACAAAACAGAAGATATTTATTACACTTATCTTTATCAGTTAAACGTGAATTGAACTTCCTCATTCCCAATGAACATTGATTATGACTGAAAACTGTTAGTTGCAACAGAGGACCTGGATAGTACCTCTAATAGTTCGTAGTTTCTCAGATGGAAAATATTATCGTTCATAAAATAAAACGGATGTTTCTCTAATTCAGAAAACAAACATAAAACAAATATTTTATAAATGTAGATATTATAACAACAAAACATAAACGCATCTCATTAAATTTTCAAAATGAACGCCGATGATACGATTCCTGGAAATCAAACATTTGCAGTTTCTAAAAACCAACTGGAAAAATTATGTCAACCATGCAGTTTTGCGGACAATAAAACTGCTGCGGAATACTGTTGTGTCGACTGTTCCAAGTTTCTATGTTCGGCTTGCTCTAAAATACACAAACGATTTTCTTTTGCAAGGGATCATATGATTGTTGCCACAAGTGAAGCAAGCAACTTATCAGTTTCCTATGACATGAAAGGTATAGATCGATGCAAACAACACAGCGAGATACTGAAGTTCCTATGTGAAGATGACGACGAGCTCTGTTGCAGTACATGCGCCATAGTCAAGCACCGAAAGTGCCTTAGTGTTGTGGAGATTGAATATATAGCGGAAACAAAAATTGTGGCTTTGACCAACACCAGACAAGAATTGTTAGATATCGATTTCAAGGCAAAAGCTTACTCTCAACGTTTAACGAATATCCAAGAGAAGGTCAAAACAGATGCCACTGAAATAACCAACAAAATACAGGAGATGCAGGACCAGGTGAACGAAATGTTTGAAAAACTAAAAAGGAATGTTGCCAAAGAAATAGGCTCTTTTCAACAACAAGCTTTCCCTGATCTTGACCCGAAAAATGACGGTATGTAATTCTTATATTTTTGATGTGACGGAGGCAATATTGGATGAAGACAATGTTGGACAACAAGGAACCCCAGTGCAACAACTCATTATGACACGATCGAGTTAAGATGCTTAAAGAGAATCTCGGCAAAGATATTTCTGAACTGAAAGACATAGCTATGACGTTTGATTTTGATAATACAGTTAATCTGCCACCAGCGTTTGAAAACATACCTGGTAAGCTTACCATGAAATATGTACCTTTCGATGTTTCTGTGCCTTGTGAGAATAAAAGCAGCCAACACACAGATCAAAAAGTGAAGCTGACGCTGCTGGCTTCTGTTGACCTTACGCAAGATGACGGTGATGAGAAAGAACCTTTATACTTAGGGATGGATTTTCTTTCAGATGGAAGACTAGTCGCTGTGGACAATAAGAACAAGAAATGTCTGGTGTATAATCAGAAGCTGGAAAAGATGGGTTCTGTGTTATTACAAGATACACCGTTTGATGTGACTGTTATAACTGATAAATAGTCGCAGTAGCAAGTGGTCCTGAAATATATTTTATTGAAATCAGTACATCAAGTGAAGTCACTATTTCACATATTTAAAGGGTAAATATGAATTGTCATTCCATATGTTTATGACGGATGAATATTTTCTTGTAGGATGTTACGACGACCCACTACCAGTCCGTACTGCCTCAGTCGGAGGAGAGGAGAGAGCGCTCTCTATAAACTTTTCTTCAAAGCAATACCCCATCGCAGGTGATAGTGCTTGTACATACATGAAAAGCTGTCATAAATTTGTTTTTTCTGACAGATATTCGCACACCGTCTACATCTACGACTTAGCTAACAACACGAGTAACGAAGTCGAGGATGAGAACATCATCAAAGAACCACGTGGTGTAGCGGTCGGTCCTGCAGACTGTATTTTCGTCTGCAGTGACGACACAAACTCTATAGTTCAGATATCTCATACAGGACAGATATTGTCCTCACATAGGTTAGACATGGCGTTTCCACGTAGTCTTTGTGTTTCCGATGATAAAACAAGACCGACTGTCACAAATGGTTCTTTCGCGAAGAGGAAATTGCAGCTATTCAATGTTGAACTGGTATAATAACAACAATTATTAAGAATGTGCAGTTAGGGCGCAAATTCTATACTGCATGTATCTGATAGAGGACAGTTCTCATATGCGCCGGGCATTGTATATCAACGAAGTGTTTGTATATCCAAGTATGACGGACGACTTACTGACTATAATCAGACTTATATCGCTTCTGTACAAGGCTTAACTGATCATTACTTTCGCAATGTATATAAATAATGACCCATAGATTAATAAATATCCTGTTTAAGTGTCTGTTACAGTGTATACACGTCATGTACATTGCGAAGCAACTGAATACTTTAATTAGAATGTTTGCTAAACCATCTGAGTCATTCTAAACATCCGATAAAATTATTGTGTCGAATTCTCTCTTTCACGCAGAGAAACGTTATATAAATTCAATCAAGATTACATTTTAATGTTGTTGTTTTTATACTGGCGCGCATGCGCCAGTATTAACTAACGATGCTGTGAACTCTGCGACGCGCAGTCCTTAACTTCGGGTGTATCATTGCGACCACGAGAGCGTATCAAGTAAGTGGTCACCGCGAGAGCAGGCCGAAATGTTCTGCACAAGTGTGAAGCACAATGCAGCACACCATTCCACGAATTCTGAGCGATTGATAGTAAGTTTCCGTGTAATTTTGGAGCATCCATGCGAAAAATTCCATCGAACAATGTAGAGTGAAATCATGACCAGCTACGGCAGTGAACAAGCAACTGGATATGAATGAGTAGTTTAGTTACGCCTGAAAGATTTCGTAGTTGTGTGGCATAAAAAGTAGTGCATTTTAAGAAAATACAAATATTTCGAGAAGGAATGCGAACTTTGAAATATAATTCTACAAATAAAAACAAGAAAACAATTTAATGTTGTGATTCGAACAACTATGAAAGGATATTAAAAGAACGATTAAAAACAAATCAGTCACGTGACAAGCGGGAGATAGCGTGGGTTGCCATTTTGGTTAGGTTGGAGTAGTTGTGGATCGAGATTTTGCTCGGCTAACAAGGACCGGGCCGGGTCCCAGTGTTCTCCCCAGACAACCGTTAACAAGCTTTGATCTATTTCCAACAAGTGTTAAATTCGCCGACATCCGTTTATTCAAAATCGACATGTCATAATTTTCTGTTTCTTGCATTGTAAACACAGGTCGCTTTTCAATACACACCTCATTCAAGGTTAAGCAATGGGCGATTTGACCAATCACAATCGATTTCTTTACTATCAGCTGGATAACTCCGCCTCTCCACGTGGTGAATTCGCAAGTCTGTCGGTGTCGTTTGATCGTATTTTGGCTCTGTTGACTCTTGATATTCTCAATAAATAGCGGAACCCGGTGTGTTTAACATAATGTTCAATGATTTTAATGAGATGCGATCATGAGTAATTATTTGGTTATTCTTAGTTCTGTGATTAGAAGACAAACACTTCGAAAATTGTACTGTATACATGTATGAAAATAATTGTGCGATAATGGATTTGTTTTAAACAAATCTATTGGCAAGTTGCATTTAGAACTTAAATTGCAAAAGAAATACATTCTGTGGCATTTTACTGCGCTATCATCGTAACGATCAGTTCATTTTCGTCGGACACATTTTCAAGTATGCATGCGCGAAAGAACGGCGACTCGTCAATTCTATCTTATTTCAAGAGAAACCGGCCTTGTGAGGCTGATGCCAACTCCATCGGGCATTCTGAACTTCAAAATTCTAGAAATGAGATCGAGATCATTTCCGGATAGCCCTTCAAGAGCGACTCTTACGACGCCAAGTACCCCTTCACGTCGTAAAATTACTCCGACGCCGGACGCGGTACCCCAACATGCCGAGACACTGAATCAACGCCGGCTACCTCGAACAGCCAGTTCGATCCAGTCAGGTGTCGATCCTAAGTGGAAGAAAGTCTACTTCTGGTTGCAAGAAGTTGGCAATGTTTTTTTTATATATATTTACTTAGCCTTGTGACTTGCATTAAATAAATAAAATAACTCAATTTCATGCTACTATATATAAAAAGGGAAATATGCATATCAGTAATCGCCACACTCATAAAACACAGCCTCCCCTGCAGCAAAAAGAAGAGAGGAAAATAAATGATTTGTTTGTTGATTGTTTAACAAAAAAAGGGGAACCGTATGGGTTAGCGCCTTGGAACAGCCAGTAGCAAAATAATTTGCTACTAGGGGTTTAAACCAGGTTCTTGGGGTGCACTACATAATTTATTATACCTGTTTGTGTTAACTGAATACCTATTATGATATTATTTTTATATATGTGAAGCTATCTATATGTTTACTGGTATCGTAAATTAATTTAATTTCAGATTGTGAGTGGGGTTTTTCCACTTTATCAAGAGTGAAGACTAAGCTTAGAAGCAGGCTTAACAATTCAACATTAAATTCATTGTTAATGATATCCATGGAAGGTCCTGATGTACTGAAGTTTGATTATAATAAGGCAGTCAGCGCTTGGGCCCAGAAAAAAAGAGGCTTCTGAAAGTTTAATCCTAATTCTGTCAGTTGTAATGAAACACTGAGTTTGATATGTGTGAGATATCTTGGACAATGAAGGTGAAAAACTAACTATACAGAGTATATAGTTGGCATTGTAACTTGATGAGATCAGATCAGTTTATGTTATTAAAACACATGTTGACATACTGTTTACACATTGTTTCACATTATTTATGTTTTTTAACTTTGTTCCTTTCTTGGCTCTAAAGAGATAAAAAAAACATCTATGTACTATATACAGTTTTTGCAGTAAACTTTGGTACAAATATAAAATTGTATAAAATGATAGTTAAAAAATAAAGTTTCGCGAGCTTATATCCACGAAATATCCAGCAACAACCCTTCCAAAAATCCTGGGGAGACCGTCAGTAAGTTGGCGAATATTTTTGTTAATGCATTGTTGCGATCGACGTAAAAATTAAGATCATTGTAACTGTTTCAGTCTCTTAAGGTACGTGAGCCTTGTGCATTTCATTGTTGACAATACTCAGTTGTGGCGGAGCCTGATCATCGTTATTCTAGCAAAATTTAACCACTAATCATACGCTTCTGCATCAAAAAGACCCCCGCCTAAGATTCAGGTGAAAAAAAAAAGTGGAAAACCTAATTTCCTTGCATCAAAATACAAGTACCTGCATCTATTGAAATCCCTGAATATACAGAATTATTTGCTAATGTTGATGATAGTAACTGTCACAAAGTTTAACGTAAAAATCACACATAGTTTCATATGTTTACAGTAATGATATCTGTGCAGGGCATGTTCGATTCAACCAGCGCGCCAGTATTTCAACGCTTTCAGCGCTTTGATTTCTTTATAAAATTAAACAAATAGCCAACTGAGTAAGTCTGTGACAAAATATAGTCCTTATTGTAAAACAACGTTGGATATTTACTCGTTCCGACTAAAATTATGAGAAAATAGATATGATGTTCTTTCTAAATGTTGTCAAAGTTTAAAACAAACACATTTTCCTAAAGAAGGAAATACCACGTTGAACTCGGTACAGATCTGTTCAATACTGTCAATAGACGCAGGTAAAGAATTTCTATAAAAGTGTACGGCCATATAATTCATTCTGCCAAATTTCAGCCAGGTCCGATTGGCAATAATGTGACTTCCTTTTGTTGGCGGATTGCATTGGTGCAATTAAAGCCGACGTAACCGTCCCTAACGACGCTGGGTTTAAAGTATGTTTCTAGCTTTAATGACGTTTTACAATCAAATCACTCAAGAAAAACGAAACTCTATGCACAAATGATCGTCATTTTTTAATGTGAGTAGATCGCTTGCTACGACATTGCATGTCACACACTTTTGAATTTTCAATGGCTGGCTAAGTCGGCAATATATAATCTGTACCAATTTACATGTATATGTATTGTTCCTTGACTGGTGGAGGAAATACCACGAAATGTTTTACGTGTATTTAAATTTCTTGGATGAGTATTCAATCATAAAAAACTACCTGACTAAAACGGGTGCTAAATATACATGTTTTTTTACATTCAAGTAGCCAATGTCCAGCTTCAAGTTTACTTCACCTTATCGTTTCTTTTACATAAGCTACTATATACTATTCGATTTTTATCCATTGTTATTAAGAGTAATTGTTTAAAGGCAGCCACATATAATGTCATGCTTAGTCCTCCACTATATGGACAACAAACAAAAGTTAGGTTACCTAAAAATGATCGTTCGGGCACTGATACATGACAATATATGCCTATTCTTAATCGAGAAAACGCAAAATCAGACCTCGGTCTTAACATCTAGGGAAATAATATATCTCTTCATGTCTAAAGGCAATCTCAATAAAAAATTGTTTCAACATGTGACAACGATAAAAATGTGCTCTTAAGTTTAAGCTTTTTCGATCAAAATCGCAAACATGTTTATGTCTTTTCTCAACGCTGAAACTATGTGAAAGCCTTTTCACAAGAATATTTAATTAGATTCAACATGAACGCGCGAGGCTTCCTTTGGTGCAAGAAGAGTAACTAACATCCTTGGCACAGTATAGACACGAGATTTGCTTCCCTTGTAACTGTTCATGTTCATATATAGCAAATATATACAATTTCCATACCCGCTGCATATTGTTACTTGGTAACTTAGGTCACAGGTATAAAATTGTTGCATTCTCTTGGAAGTGATTATAATGGAATGTCACATGGGTTACATATATAGAATAGTAGCTATTGGCATATTAATTGGCAGCGCTTACATGATTACATTTATGTTCAACTAAATGATTTACTTCTTAATGTTAAAGCAATATGGATGTAATCTTAAACGGTTGTTTCTGCAGTGGCTTAGTTTTATTTTACTTTTTAGCTGAACAACCAAGTATCTATCATTTTATAGATAAATATATTGATAATTGAAATGTTACGTGACATTTCTACATGTAATTGTCTTAAACTCAAAACTTAACTCTCGAAATTCTAGATCTCGCCTGAAATTTAACACCAGTGTGACATAAAGACCATATCTATCTAACAAAATCATTAAGCGGAAATACGTGACATTCTCTCTATATAAATAATAAGTTAATTTGTTTTTATCGTTACTTTTGACACTGTTATTGTTTCAAGCAAAATGGAAAAAGGCAAGTCTTCTGCTAAACATGATGATGTATTTCACCTTCCAAAGAACACATTCTCTCCAACAACATGGCGCATATATTAGTCGCTAGTATTTATTATTTATAAATATATCAGCTGAGTGAGGGCAAGATATTCTTTTTTAACTATTAAAAGTGATGTTGACCGGTGCGGAGTGGTGAACACTTGAAAAGTACTGTAGCAAAGGTAAAATCTAAGGCCAGCATTACCTTCCAACGGTTGAAAATATTCGCCCTCTCTGGGCTTTGCTATTTATCCTAAATTATCACAACCACTCAAACTCAACTTAAAAGCAAACATCGGTATAATTTGACACAAAGATTATTTTATAGCATAATGCATTTAATTTATTTTTTTTTCAAATATTAGTATAATTGTTTAATAAATTATAGCAGGTCAGGTTATTATTGTTTTCAACAGACATATAATATGTAATCTAATACAACAACAGACATTCCAATATACTAAAGGATCCATTTTTAATTAAGTTTTTAAAGGCCAGTAAAAACACACGTCAAATATTTATTGGACTGTTTATCACTTTTTCATTTCAGTTTACTTATGAATACATTCTAATCTTTGTTCTATATTCTACAATAGGCATGAGCAAGTTTATTAACATTTCCTATAGATTTTATATTGAATTTAAATAAATTGTAAAATATGTTTCACTCTAAAAACATCATCATTTTGTGTACTTGTTTTAAATGGCACAGCTCTTTTTAATTTTATGGGTTTACTTAGTCCATTAGTTACCAAGTTGAACCCAGAAACATTTTGTATGCAACAGGCATTCAATTTATCAATATATGTTTTGTTTCCCTTAGTTTGTGTTTGGATGAATAATTGTATTTTAGATAGCTTTAAGATCTACGTGTAGCTATTTTTCTTACTGTTCTACCCTTTCTGAAGTTGTATATTACAAAGATACAACATTTTTGTTTGTGCAAAGTTTAATTGAATTTAATTTTGCCATTGCAGAGAATTTAGTAAATTTCTTTACTGTTCTAACTTTTCTGAACTTATGTAAAAAAAGACCCAACATTGGTTTTGCAAACTTCGTTTTGCCAAGTTGCTGATGAATTTTATTTCACGAAATCAAAATCAAATGAACAGTAACTGCAAAATAATCTAAAAGATAATTATAATTATCAAACTGATTTTTGTACGTTTAATCAGTCGTTTTAACTGTCGTATGGCCCATTTACTACAACTGCGGTGATTAAAACTGTCCAATTCGTCCGTCGTTGGATATTAATATAAACTGAATAAACAAAACCTAAAATGTTTTCAAAACTCGAGGATTTTTTCTCATGTGTTCATATAAGAACAGAAATTATTACTGTATTCTCCATTCGTCTTTACAAACATAACAGATAAAAACGAAAGTATTAACGTGTACAAAAAGTGTTGACACCCACAAAATGGCGGATTCTAACATTTCGAAAGAGAAAGTAGGAGATAAGGTACCTGGAAAGCAGACGTTTGCCATATTAGAGAAACTGTGTCAACCATGCTGTAATGCGGGCAGGAGGACTGTGGCAGAAGACTGGTGTTTAGATTGTTCCGAATACCTATGCTCATCTTGTTCGAAAACGCATCTACAGTTCACTATTCTAAAACATCATAAAATTGTTGCAGTTGGCGACGCTGATAAATCGAAAGTTCCGTTTGACATGAAAGGTCTAGATCGGTGCAAGGAGCATAGCAAGAAGCTTAAATTCGTGTGTGAGGATGACGACATGTTTTGTTGCAGTACCTGTGCCATTGTAAAGCATCGAAAATGTCAACATGTAGTGGAAATAGAAAATAAAGCAAAATCAAGCGCGGCCGACTTCTCCAGCCTTAGGCGTGATTTATTAGATATCGAAACCAAGGCTAAAGCTTACGCTCAGCGCTTGATGAATATTCGAGGAAAGGTCATCACAGAAGCTACAGAAATAACCAACAAAATACAAGAGATGCAAGACCAATTGAATGAAATGTTTGAAAACTTGAAAAGAATCGTTGCCAAGGAAATAAATTGTTTCCAACAACAAGCATTTCAAGATCTTGACATGAAAAACGCCGTCTGCAACAGTAACGCTATTGACGTGAGGGAGGCTATCTCGGATGTAGACAATGTCATAAAACAAGGAACTCCAGTTCAACAGCTTATCATGGCCCATCACCTCAAAGATCGAATCGTGATTCTAAAACGGAAAACGGACGATGATATTTCTGATTTGAAAGACATTAATATGTCGTTTGATTTTGATCAATCAATTCAACTGCCTCCAACAAAAAAAACAACACCCGGTAAGCTTACGATGAAATATGTTCCTGCCGGTGTCACTAAATTTGTAAAAATTAACAGTCAAAACAAAGATCAGAAAGTACAGCTAACACTGCTGGCTTCTACTGACCTGAAGCAAGGTGACGGTGATGTAGAGGAACCGTTATACACAGGTATGGATTTTCTGTCGGATGGACGACTGGTCGCTGTAGACAATAAGAACAAGAAATGTTTGGTTTATAATCAAAAGCTTGAAAAAGTGGGCTTTGTATTATTACCAGGCACTCCATTTGAGGTGACAGTTATGAATGATGAGAATGTGGCAGTATCAAATGGTACTAACATATATTTTATTAAAATTAGTAAATCAAGTGAAGTCGCAGTTTTGCGTACTTTAAAGGTGCCCATGAACTGTGATTCCATATGTATGATGACGGACGACAGTTTTCTTGTAGGATGTTACAACGACCCTAAACCTGTCCGTGTTGTATCAGTGCGAGGAGAGGAAAGACCGCTAGCTATTAACTTTCCCTCAAAACAATTCAAACTAGATGAAAGTTGGTATACATACATTAAGAACCGTAATAAGATTGTATTTTCTGACAAATTCGCGCACACCGTTTACATCTATGACATAGCCAACAACACGAGAGTCGAGGTCAAGGACGAGAAGATCATCAAGGAACCACGTGGTGTGGCGGTCGGTCCTGCTGACTGTATCTTTGTCTGCAGTAGGCTTACAAACTCTATAGTGCAGATATCCCATGCAGGACAGATATTGTCCTCACATGTGCTGGATATGAAGTATCCATATAATGTCTGTGTATCCAAGGATAAAACACGACTTGCTATCTCCAATAGTGCTATAGGGAAGTTCAAGCTGCAGCTGTTCAACATTGAACTGATACATGTACAATGGCATCAATGAACTACACAATTAATCGTTTAAATCGGCTATGCAGAGCCTGTCTATCTATAAGCGGTGTATATGTACAAACACATGATCATAATGTTTGCATGACTGTTTCAATTTTAAGTATAACCGAACGAACTAAAGTTATTTTATTAATGCGCAAACTAAATCATGCATGCAGTTTTGTCTGATGGATAAAACTCAAAACTTATTATTTATAATCGTACGTTTTAATATTGTTTTATTTGCACTGGTTTCATTTTATTTCGCGTGGGTTACATTATCGCTTATTTCGCGCATCGGAAAGATTGGTAGCTCGAATTCTAAGCACCGGAAACTTTACTCAATTATAACATGTAGATGTCTCAGAGGAATAATACAACTGTGCAAATAATTACCCATATGAACATGTAATTTACGGATACTTCTTGAAAGTGTTTTCCGTAAAATAAATGATAAATTAGTATATTATTGTAAATTATTGGTTTAGAAATCAATGTGCAAATGTTGTGCAAATAAATGTGTGTACCCATATAAAGAAAGTTTGTTCTCATAAAAGTAATCATAGATAAGCTATCACAGCGGTTATCAGATAAATGATAGCTCAAACGAGCTAGATGTTGTCAATGCAGTGGCTTAATATTGTGGTATCGTTTGTTTCGCGTTGGTTTTTTTCCTCAAAATTCTTACAACCACAAGAGTGCGAATTAAAATCTCTGGTGACTTAAACTACATTAAAGTTTGTCCTATAAAATAATAACTGATTGCATTAAAATGTTCTTTACGGCTTCTGCTCAAAACTTAATCATCGCAAAATTAAATGATACCACAAAATATTGAAGTGCGCGTCCTGTAAGCAAGTTCCCTTGATTAATGATTTGTTAGCACATAAAACTTTCCAAGGAAAATACTAGAACTTATCTTAAAAATGTTCTTTCTACCGCTCGGATGGTCCATTTTCTGGGGTTCTTTTACACATTTTGTGAAGCGAGTTAATTTATTAAAAAGCATGTGTATATGATGGAAAGCTTTGACTGTAATAAATGGATATTGTCCATTGCCTAAGCGCCAAATGAAGGCACCCACTCCGCGCCTCAAAAAGTGGACTTCGTATACATCGGCAAGAGGAACGGACACTTCATATTTCGGAATGGCTTTTTAACGGTTTATCATCCGCTTAGTCTCCTGCCCCCCTTTACTGTACGGACATCAAGCAAGAGGAAGATTACCTTGAAATGCTCTTTTGGTCACTGATACATGTACGTGTCATTATGGGTCTTTTTCCTAGATCAGAGGCACTGACGTCGTTATCTATATCTTGGAAAATATATTTGAAAATCTGTTAAGGCTCGCAAATAACCTCAATAAAAATCTCGTTTGAAAATATGACCTTTATAAAAATGAAATTTCATTAACTAGTAAATAGATAAAAAAAAAAACGCAAATAGTTTCGTGTCATTACTTAATAACTGAGCCGCGCGGAGAAAATTATCTAAGAAACAATATGTTAGCAGTCGAACGGGGTAGGTTTCTATGGAGCAATAAGAGTAACTAACATTCTGATGCAGGTTAAGCAAACAAGATTTACTTCCCTTGCATACTGTTCAGGTTCATATATGGCAAATATTCACACTTCCTATACCTGGTGACCTGGTAATATTCGTCTCATTTATAAAATATATGCATTTTCCTGGAATTTACTCCCAACAATTGGCAGGTCACATTGGTTAGATGCACAGAACTGGACAGGCGCCTTTCTCCTATTAGTTTATGGAACAAACCATAAACTACAAAATGGAATAGAATATGGGTATCATGTTAAAAGGTTTCTTGAATGATATGTTTGGCATTTAAGTTTAAGTCGAACCAATGATCTACCATGTTAACATACAGTAAATCATTGGTAACTTGACTTGCACATTCTCTCATACCGTAAATAAACATTAAATTTAAAACTTAACAATTGCATATCAATGATTTGTCTGAAAGTAGTTTAGAAGAGAGACACACAGGTCACATCTATCTTCACAATGAATTTCTGAAGATCATCAACATGGTTCCCACAAAGAAGAAAAATCAAAATTCCACGACTTTTTCCTGACCAAAAACATTTTGCCCTGACCACAATAGCATCAAGTTTGCACATCTTTAAACATGCTTTTTGGTTTATATGTTGGCCTCCTCACTCCCAAATGAGTCAACCTCTTTCCTCCATTCTTTATTTTAAATTATTTCAGAATTATACATGAATATGAGCGAGAACGTGTCATTATTGTCATTAACAACGTATGTTGTTTACTTTCAATGAGCATAAGTACATTTATCCAAAATGAAAAGTATTTGATAACATGTTTCATTCTTATACATACAAAGCAGTGTAATCAATTGAAGATTGACTAAACCTCCTTTCAGCTTCTTCCTTAACAAGTTACTTACTGTAAATGACAAAAATATCCAAAATTTGCAGGCATATGCATATTTTTACAGTAAGATATTTACATGAATAAAAAAGATGCTCATAATCGATAACCAAACTAATGGAAGAAACTGCCTAAGCCTTTACTGATTGTGCTTCCTATTGTTTGACTAACATACTTCTCTCACAAAATGTCCTGACTTTTTCCCATACTTGCTTATTTTTCAAATTTTCCGGACCAATTTCATAATTCCCTGACTGTTCCCTGACCTTGAGAATATCATTTTCCCTGACTTTTCTCTGTCTGTGGGAACCCTGAGATTCAATACAGATTAAATTGATGTAGTTTGAGGAGTATTTTACACATCCAGAGAGTAAATTTTCAGAAATATACTTTTTGCCAGATGTCTTCAGCATTTGCCTTGCAAATTATACCAAAAAGCTTGCATGTGTTCATCAAAAATATGTATGCGAATAATAGGGTTATCGTAAAATTTAGTGCCAATGATACCAGTACTACTTGTTTTCTTCAAACTCTTTACCCAGTACCCGCCCTTTGGCTTTGCAATGCTATTAAATTCTTATGTTTATATGTTTGCATGCTTTTGCATGCAACATTGTTGAGCTGATGGGTGGGTTGGAGTTATTTCACCAAGACAATTTGTACTTGTTTTTTGATACGAGAACCTGTTGGGGCAAGTGTGAGATTGGTGCACCCTAGAACCTGGTTTAAACCCCCAGTGGCAATTTGTTTTGCCACTGACCGTTCCAAGGCGGTAACCCCTCTGGTTCTCACTTCCGTTATTTGTTTGTGGCGTCCATTTTGAAACTGATTTTTGTAATACCATGCTCTCTTTTCCTCTCTACTTTTTGGCTTTGTGGGGAGGCTGTGTATGCTGGATGTGGCCATTCCTGATATGCATATTTCATTTTTTTTTATCAAACTTGACACATAAGCATATACCAGTACAAAATTACAATACAAAGATATTGCTCAGTATAACAAATTTAATATTCCATATAATGGTATGGTTTTATAATAACATATATGGTAATATATTGTTTTCATATGGTATTGCTTACAACAGAAAAATAATATTAAATCTAATACAACAACAGAGATTCTAATTAAATAGAGGATCCGTTCTCTAACGTTCATTCAATACACAGTAATCACTTTTCAGCATTTTCAGCACAATCATGTGAACATTTACATGTTTTATTTAATATTCTACAATATGCATGAATTTATTAACCATTTCTTTTTATATTGAAAAAAGTATTGTAAAATTAGTGTCACTGGCTTAACTTCATCTTTTAACTGTATTTCAATGTATACTGCTTTACATGAAAATGTGGTTCAGTTGGTATATTATTACTCTAAAAGTTCGTAGATTTATTACCAACTCTAAAACAGTCTGTATGACACCTAGACAAACTGAGCTCTAGAATCACAGAATCCCCACCGTTAAATGCTAAATTACTATCACTGTGCTCTATAATTACAGCTGAAAGCATGCTATATACCATAAAACATTGTAATATAAACACACTTTGAAAGAATTAATGAAGTATCAGCTTATAGATTTAGTCACAAAGAATCAAAATAGGCTTGAACCCATCTTCGGCTTTGAGGCAAATCTTGTAGCAGTTTTGAACCTTTATGATATTGAAACTGGGACAGACAGCCTTTGCTTGGGACTTTTTATCAGATACTTCCATTTCAAACCCATTGGGGGCATATAGGTATGTCAGTATCATTTAATTATGTCGAAAATATTCACAATTTAAACAACATCAATAATAGTGATTCTGCAGTCCTTTAAACGTTATTTTCTAATCATTTAGCATCAGAGTCTTTCGCCGAATTCTGGAAAAAAAAGTGCGGCTTATAATCAAACAATGACGGTATATATAAATTTCTAACTCTTGATCCAACCAGTTCTACACTGAGATGCCTACTATCTCTAGACATGCTTCTTTTGTACGTGCAACATGTTTCCGAAAATTGGCCTGCAGCATTTCATATTTATACAAAATGACGAAACAGGGTAGTACCCAAGGGAAAAGATGTCTCTGGTAACATTCTTGTCGATTTTAGTTGTTATTATATTTGAAAAGGTATTACAAATATTTATTATTTTCTAATTTTATTGATTCTCATTAGACTATTTTATTAAAAATTTAACTAAATAGTTTTACCGCAATAACTGTTGTTGTCTGCTATACTTCATGACGCTATGAAACATTCTGATAGACACATCTAGAAAAATCTATCACCTCGGGTGAACTGTTTTGGCGGAAACTCGGCAAAACCTCCTTCCCTTAAAACAATTCTCCCTCTGTGAAATGTTTTCCTTCTTTACCTTACACTCATGCATGATACTCATTATACTAACCATCGAAAGAAATGACACTATTGCACGTGAAGCAGATGTTTCCAAACAGTTGATGATACTGGATCTCGTAGTTTCTCATAATGCCTGGTGCCGAAAAATGGTTTCTCACATTTGGCGCAGACAAAATGCTCCACATGCCAAGCCTTGCCAAGGGCATCGACAACTCTCTCCTCTATGGGCCGCCTGAAACAATGACAGTCAAAGTGCATTTATATTTGAGGCATGTCACAGAAAAGGTGACTTTTCAACATTATATTTTATACTGTATTTGGAAAGAGCAAACAATTATCTATTATTTTCACAGAACTAATAGGAGATTTTATTACTCATTATGAGTACAGAATATTATTTTTACCACAAAAAGCAAAAAACAAATGTTGTCTCTTCAACTTTATTATGTCAATTTACAGAAGCTACCTTTTCAGGTGGTGTGCCTCATCGTGTGCATGTTATTTCATGGTTTTCAAATACAGTTCCTTTTTGGTTTTCCAGTGGGTTTGAATTGTCTTAATATGCATTGACACACATTCAACAATCAGTGGTGGTTTTTAATTTGTGATCAATATCTCCGGAAAATCCACATACTTCAGTTCATAAGCATATTAATGAGTTCTCAGTAACTAATATGTAAGTCTGTAAATCATGCTAAGATCAACTTTCAAGAAAACACATTAAGAAGTAACTATGGACATGTGGTTAAGGTCACTGACAGTTAACCACATGTCCCTTACTCCTGTGGGTTTGAGTCCTTGCAAGGACAAAATCTTTTATGTGAGGGCGCTATCCAGCCAGCTTATGAAAGGTGAGTGTTTTTACTCAGGTTCACACATGTGCCTGAAATAATGCCTAAAATAACCCGTTATAGATGTCATGCAGTGATGGTACTGAAATAAATGATATAAACTGTTTAAACCATTTTTCTGATTTTTATTTCACAAAATCAAAATTACATGTACAGTAGCTACAAAATAATTTAAAAGATAATGTTAATCAAACTGGTATGTGTACGGTTTATCAGGCGTTTAAACTGTCGTATGGCCCATATACTACATGTACAACCGCAGTGATTAAACCGTCGTTGGATAAGACAAAGACCTATATTATACAGGTCTCTGGATAAGATTATAAAATAAGTAAACAGAAACTGAAATGTTTTCATAAATCAATGATTTTCTCGCAAGTGTTCATATAAGAATAGAAATTATTACTGAATTCTGTCTACGTCTTTACAATCATAACGGACAAAAACGAAATGGCGGATTCTAACATTTCGAAAGAGGAAGTAGGAGATGAGGTACCTGGAAAGCAGACGTTTTCCATATCAGAGAAACTGTGTCAACCATGCTGTAATGCAGACAAGAGGACTGTGGCAGAAAACTGGTGTTTGGATTGTTCCGAGTATCTATGCTCATCTTGTTCTAAAACGCATCTACAGTTTAATATTTTAAAAGATCATAAAATTGTTGCAGCTGGCGACGCTGATAAATTCAACGTTCCATTTGACATGAAAGGTCTAGATCGGTGCAAGGAACATGACAAGAAGCTTAAATTCCTGTGTGATGATCATAATACGTTATGTTGCAGTACGTGTGCCATTGCAAAGCATCGAAAATGTCATAATGTAGTGGAAATAGAAAATAAAGCAAAATCAAGCGCAGCCGACTTCTCCAGCCTTAGACGAGATTTATTAGATATCGAATCCCAGGCTAGAGCTTACGCTCAGTGTTTAATGAATATCCGAGAGAAGGTAGCGGCAGATGCCACTGAAATAACCAACAAAATACAGGAAATGCAGGACAAGGTGAACGAAATATTTGAAAATTTGAAACGAAACGTTGCCAAGGAAATTCATTCTTTCCAACAGGAAACGTTTCGTGATCTTGACACGAAAAAAGACGTATGCAACAGCAACGCTGTTAAAGTGACGAAGGCTCTCTCGGATGTTGAAAATGTCAGACAACAAGGAACTCTAGCTCAACAGTTTATCATGGCCCATCATCTCAATGATCAGGTCACGACGCTCAGAGAGAAGACTGTCAAGGATATTGCAGAACTGAAAGACATACATATGTCGTTTGATTTTAATCAGTCAATCCAACTGCCTCCAACAAATAACGCAACACCCGGAAAACTCACAATAAAATATGATCCTGCCGATGTCACTACGGTTATCGAAAGAATAAACAGTCAACAAATCAGTAAAGTAAAGCTCAAGCTGTTAGATTCTATCGACCTGAAGCAAGGTGATGGTAATGTTGAGGAACCGCTGTTCTTAGGTCTGGAATTTCTTCCAGATGGAAGACTGGTCGCAGTGGACAATAGGAACAAGAAATGTTTGGTGTACAATCAGAAGCTTGAGAACGTCGGTTCTGTATTATTACCAGACCATCCTTTTAACGTGACTGTGATGACTGATGAGAATGTGGCTGTATCGAGTGGTCCTAATAATAATATATATTTTATTAAAATCAGTAAATTAGGTGAAGTCACAGTAACACGTACTTTAAAGGTGACCATGAATTGTTATTCTATATGTATGATGACGGACGACAGTTTTCTTGTAGGATGTTACAACGACCCTAAACCTGTCCGAGTTATATCAGTGCGAGGAGAGGAAAGAGCACTAGCTATAAACTTTCCCTTAAAGCAATACAAAATAGATGAAATTTGTTATACATATATTAAGAACTGTACTAAGGTTGTATTGTCTGATAGATTCGCGCACATCGTTTACATGTATGACATAACCAACAACACGAGAGTCGAGGTCAATGACGAGAAGATCATCAAGGAACCTCGTGGTGTGGCGGTCGGTCCTGCTGACTGTATCTTTGTCTGCAGTGAAGATACAAACTCTATAGTGCAGATATCTCATACAGGACAGATATTGTCCTCACATGTGCTGGACATGTTGTATCCACGTAGTGTTTGTGTATCCAAGGATAACACGCAACTTGCTGTCTCCAATAATGCTAAAGGGAAGTTCAAGCTGCAGCTGTTCAACATTGAACTGATATAATGGCATCAATGAATTACACAATTAATCGTTTATCTATACATGTAAGCGATGTACATGTACATAAACAAGATAATAATGTTTGCATGACTGTTTCAATTTTAGGTATAAACGAACAAACTAAAGTTAGTTTATTAATGTGCTGACAAAATCATACATGCAGTTTTGTCTGATGGGTAAAACTCAAATCTAATATGTCATTTATAATCGTATGTTTTAATATTATTGTTATACCCCCGCATACGAAGTATAGGGGGTATATAGGAGTCATCATCTGGTTGGTTGGTTGGTTGGTTGGTTGGTTGGTTGGGCGGTCTGTCTGTGGCACTTACAGCGTCCACAGTTTTCAAGATATCGACTTGAAACTTTAAGCACATGTTCGTGAGTACATTTGCGCGAACTACTTTTTTTCTCATGTGGATCAGTCCATTAGTTTTCGGAGGGGGGCACGATTTAACAAAATCTTGTGACGCGAACTACTTCTACAGTTTTTAAGATATTGACTTGAAACTTGACACACATGTTCGGCATGAAGTGTAGATGTGCGTGACATATTTTTCGTGTGGATTAGTCCATTATTTTTTGCAGAGGACATGATTTAACAAAATCGTGTTATGCAAACTTCTAAATCTTGTGATGCGAACTTCTTCTACAGTTTATAAGATATTGACTTGAAACTTGATACATATGTTCGGCATGAAGTGTAGATGTGCGTGACATATTTTTTGTGTGGATCAGTCCATTATTTTTGCAGGGGACATGATTTAACAAAAGATTTCCATGACATACATTGTTTCTTGTGGATCAGTCCATTATTTTAGCAGGGGAGTCTGATTCAACAAAATCTTATGACACGAACTACTTCTACAGTTTTTAAGATATTGACTTGAAACTTAATACATATGATCGGCATGAAGTGTAGATGTGCGTGACATATTTTTCGTGTGGATCAGTCCATTATTTTTTTTGCAGGGGACATGATTTAACAAAATCGTGTTATGCAAACTTCTACACTGACTACGTCAACAGTTTTCAAGATATAAACTTGAAACTTTAAGCACATTTTCGTGAGTAAATTTGCGCAAATTTTTTTGTCTCATGTGGATCAGTCAATTATTTTGGAGGGGAGCACAATTCAACAAAATCTTGTGACGCGAACTACTTCTACAGTTTTTAAGACTTGAAACTTGATACGTATGCTCGTCATGAAGTGTAGATGTGCGTGACATATTTTTCGTGTGGATCAGTCTATTATTTATTGCAGGGGACATGATTTAACAAAATCGTGTTATGCAAACTTCTACGCTTACTTCGTCAACAGTTTTCAAGATATCGACTTGAAACTTTAAACATATGTTTGTGAGTACATTTGCGCAATTTTTTTCTCAGGTGGATCAGTACATTATTTTTCGGAAGGGAGCATGATTCAACAAAATCTTGTAACACGAACTACTTCTACAGTTTTTAAGATGTTGACTTGAAACTTGATACATGTGTTCGGCATGAAGTGTTGATGTGCGTGACCTATTTCTCGTGTGGATCAGTCCATCATTTTTTGCAGGGGACATGATTTAACAAAATCGTTTGATGCAAACTTCTAGTTTTCAAGATATAAGACTTTAAACTAAAATTGTATGCTCTGCATGAAGTGCTCATGTAAGCAACTTATTTTTGTGTGGATCAGTCCATTATTTTTTGGAGGGGAGCATTATTAAACAAAATCTCTTATTTAAAATCTTATGACCTACTATTCAGTTTTCAAACTTTATACATACGTTTGTGAGTAGATTTCCATGACATACTTTGTTTCATGTGGATCAGTCCATTATTTTTAGCAGGGGAGCATGATTCAACAAAATCGTGTGACACGAACTACTTCAACAGCTTTTTAAGATATTGACTTGTTACTTGAAACATATGTTCAGCATTAAGTGTAGATGTGCGTGACATAATTTTTGTGTGGATCAGTCCATTCTTTTTTGCAGGGGACATGATTTAACAAAATCGTGTTATGCAAACTTCTACAGATTTCAAGATATCGACTTGAAACTGAAATCATATGTTCTGCATGAAGTGCGCATGTTAGTGACATATTTTTTATGGATCAGTCCATTTTTGGTTGGAGGGGAGCATTATTTAACAAAATCTTATGACACAAACTACTTCTCCAGTTTTCAAACTTTTAACATACGTTCGTGATTAGATTTGCATGACATATTTCTTTTCATTTAGATCAGTCCATTATTTTTAGAAGGGTAGCACAATTCAACAAAACCTTGTGACGTCAACTACTTTTACAGTTTTGTTTACATCCGGTGAAAACCCAAGTCGCTATTTTTAAACACAACTTTTGCAGCAAATTTTCAGGATTTCAATTATTTTTCAACTTTCATCCATGAAAGATGCAAACATCATTTCTGTATACTCTGACAAAGCAGTATTGCGGGGGTATTAATCACCTTCAGTGATAGCTCTAGTTTTATTTAGATTGGTTTCATTTTATTTCGCGTGGGATACATTATATCTTTTTTTTCGCGCATCGGCAAGAGCTCGAATTCTGAGCGCAGGAAGCTTTAGTAAATTATTACATGTATCTATGTCTTACAGGAATAATACAACTGTGTAAATAATAAAATATGTGAACATGTAATTTACGAATACTTCTTGAAAATTGTTGTCGATAAAGTAAATGATACATTATTATATTATTGTGAATTGTTGATTTTGAAATCTATGTGCAAAGGTTTGTGCAAAATAATGTCATTTATAATCGTATGTTTTAATATTGTTTTATTTGCATCGGCAAGAGCTCGAATTCTAAGCGCAAGAAACTTTAGTAAATTATTACATGTAGATGTCTTTAAGGAAAAATACAACTGTGCAAATAATAAATGTGAACATGTAATTTACGGACTCTTCTTGATAAGTGTTGTCCACAGAGTAAATGATACATTTGTATTTTATTGTGAATTATTTAGAAACATGTTAGCAAATTTTTGTGCTAATAAATGTGTGAACCCATATAATGAATGTTTGTTCTCATAAAATAATCATAGAAAATCTCTGTGATCAGAAAAAATAATAGCTAAAACGAGCTAGATGCTGTCAATGCAGTGGCTTAATATTGTGAAATGGTTTGTTTCGCGTTGGGTTCTTTCCTCAAAATTCTTACAACCACAACAGTGCGAATTAAATCTCAGCTAACTTAAACTACATAGAAGTTTGTCCTACAAAATTATACAATATCTGTCTGCATTAAAATGTTATTTACGGCTTCTGGACAAAACTTCGTCATAGCAAAATTAATTGATACCACAAAATATGAAAGAGAGCGCCCTGTATGCAAGTTCCATTGATTATTGATTAGTCAGCACATAAAATTTTTCATGGAGAAATACTGGAACTAATCTTAAAAATGTATCCACAAACATCAATCGTCATACTCAAACAAATATGTACAGTGGCCCTTTTTTGCTAAGGGCTATTCTTCAGGTTTAACAAAGTCCATTCAATGCAGTTAAACTGACGTCAATGCCGACAGCCCATGAACTTCAATGTTCTTTCTACCGCTCGGATGGTCAACTTGCTGGGGTTTTTTTACTATTTTTGTGAAGCGGGTTAATTTATTAAAACAGCATGTTTATATGATGGAAAGCTTTGACTGTAATTAGTGAATATTGTCCATTGCCTAAGAGCAAAATGAAGGCATCCCCACCTTCGCGCCACAAAAAGTGGACTTCATATACATCGACACAAGGTACGGAGCCTTCATACTTCTAAATGGCTTTTCAACGGTTTTTCATCCGCTTAGTCCCCCCCCCCTTCTACTGTACGGACAACAAGCAAGATGAAGGTTATCTTGAAATGCACTTTCGGTCATTGATTCTTGACATTATGGGTCCTTTTCCTGGATCAAAAGCACGGATGTCGTTATCTACATCTCGGAAAATGTATCTGAAAATCAGTTAATGCTCGCAAATAACCTCAATAAAAATCTAGTTTGAAAATATGACCTTTATAAAAATGTAATTTCATTTAAGAAATAATCAATAGCTTCCGGTGAATTATCGCAGGATAATTCACGGGGCGAAGTTCAGATGCGTAAGGATATATCACGAGGGGCGTAGCCCCGAGTGATATATATATCTACGCAGATGAACGACGCCCCGTGAATTATCCTGCGATAATTCAACGGAAGCTATTGATTATTTCAATTCTAACACGACACATCTGACTGAATAAGCGAAATAATCATAACTCAATTTTAGCGCGTCGTAATAAACGCAAATGGGTTATAAGATCGGCAGTTAGTGTTTACTCCCTAAACATGTCCATAATTCAAAAACTGATAATAATAAAAAGATTGAATAACAAACTTGAATACATGTCCATCCAACCGCGCATTCAGCACTCTCCAGTCATCGTTCGAACCGTATTTGTCATTCCAACGGTTTGATACTGCACCAGGAAATAACATGTGGTAAACAACGGAAATGACTTGACGTCTTTAAAATGGCGCGTTAACGTCAGCTTAACGTTGCCGCAAAATTGCGGAAAATAATTATAGTATTTTATCTAAATATATAAAATAAACATTATTCTATTACTGGGGTATCATCATATTACGCGCGGGTAAAAATTTCGCGTATTTTGTGCTTTCTTAAATGCGCGAAATTAAATCCCAGCGAAAAATACAATTGTCACGTGATAAGTTTATACCGACAGGTAATTAGTAATAGCCGTGAATTATCGTGTAATAATTCACAGCAAATTCAATTCAAAAAACGTCAAGTCGTGTTAGAATAACTAGTAAATAGATAAAAACGCAAATGGTTACGTGTCATTAGTTAATAAATGAACCGCGCGGAGAAAATTATCTAACAATCACCATGCTAACAGCCGAACGGGGTAGGTTTCTATGGAGCAATAAGAGTAACTAACATTAGATGCAGGTTAAGCAAACGAGATTTACTTCCCTTTCATAATGTTCAGGTTCATAATTATATGGCAAATATTCACACTTTCTATACCAATTCCCTTTTGTGACCTGGTAATATTAGCTCATTTATAAAATTAATGCATTTTCTTGGAATTTACTTGAACAAACAATTGGTAGGTCACGTTGGTTACATGCACAGAACTGGTGCCTTTTTCCTATTAATTTATGGAACTAAACGATTAACTACTAAATGGAATAGAATAAGGTATCATGTTAAAAGGTTTCTTCAGTGATATGTTTGGCATCAAAGTTTAAGTCGAACCAATTATCTACCATAAGTACATATAGTAAATAATTTGTAACTGGACATTCACTTGATTCACACATTCTCACATAAGTAAACAGTAAATTTAAAACTTAACTATTGGATATCAATGATTTGTCTGAAATTAGCTTAGTAGAGTCACACGGGTCACATCTATCTTCACAAGGAATTCCTGAAAACCATCAACAGGGTTCCCACAAAGAAGAGATATCAAAATTCCCTGATTTTTTCCTGACCAAAACCATTTTCCCCTGACCACAATAGCATCAAGTTTGCACATCTTTGAACATTAAATGCTTTAATTTTGGTTTATATGTTGTCCTCCTCATCCCCAAACGAGTCAACCTCTTGCCTCCATTCTTTATTTTAAATTATTCTAGAATTATACATGAATATGAGCGAGAATTTGTCATTATTGTCATTAACTTCGTATGTTGTTTACTTTCAATGAGCATAAGTACATTTATCCAAAATGAAAAGTATTTGATAACACGTTTCATTCTTTAATACATATAAAGCAATTGAAGATTGACTAAACCCCCTTTCAGCTTCATCCTTAAGAAGTTAATTACTGTAAATGACAAAAATATCCAAAATTTTCAGGCATAGGCATATTTTTAAGGTAAGATATTTACATGAATTAAAGTGCTCATAATCGTTACCCAAAATAATGTAAGAAACTGCCTAAGCCTTTACTGATTTTGCTTCCTATTGTTTGACCAACATTCTTCTCTTACAAAATGTCCTGACTTTTTCCCAGACTTGCTTATTTTTCAAATTTCCCAGACCAATTTCTAATTCCCTGACTTTCCCATGACCTTGAGAAAATCATTTTCCCCGACTTTTCCCTGAGATTCAATACAGATTAAATTGAAGTAGTTTGAGGAGTCCTGACTTTTTCTCAGACTTGCTTATTTTAATATTTCCCAGACCTATTTCATAATCCCATGACTTTTCTATGACCTTGAGAAAATCATTTTTCCCTGACTTTCCCCTGTCTGTGGGAAACCTGACATTCAATACAGATGAAATCGATGTAGTATGGGGAGAATTTTACAGAGAGTGAATTTTCAGAAATATACTTTTGGCCAGATGTCTTCAGCATTTGCCATGTAAATTATAACAAAAAGGTTGCATGGCTCAATGAAAAATATGTATGCGAATAATAGGGTAATATGTAGTGCCAATGATACCAGTACTAGTTATTTTCTACAAACTTTTATCAAACTTTACACATAATCATATACCAGTACACACTTACAACACAAAGATTATGTTCAGCATAACAAATTTAATATTCCATATAATAGTATGGTTTTATAATAACATATACGGTAATAGATTGTTTTCATATGGTATTGCTTACAACAGAAATGTAATATAAAATCTAATACAACAACAGAGATTCTAATTTAATAGAAGATCCATTCTCTAACGTTCATTGAATACACAGTTATCACTTTTCAGCACAATCATGTGAACATTTAGTACATGTTTTATTTCATATTCTACAATATGCATGGATTTGTTAACAATTCCTTTTTATATTTGAAAACAGTATTGTAAAAACGTGTTACTGGCTAAACTTCATCTTTTTACTGCAAAAAGTATTTTTTCAATGAATACTGCTTCAAATGACTCTGAGGTTTAATTGGTACATATATTAACTCTCAAACAATATGTAAGCCAAAGACTAAATCAGCTTTAGAAACACAGAATCCCCCGCCCTCCCCACTGTAAAATGCTTATTTAAAATTACTATTACTGTGCTCTATAATCATAACTGAAAGCATACTATAAACTATAACATATTGTAATATAAACACACTGAAAAAATCACTAATGAAGTATTATAGATTCACAAAAGATTCCAGTAAGAAGGAATCGAAACAGGCTGAAAATCATCTTTGGCTATGAACCAAATGTTGTAGCAGTTTTGAACATTTATGGTAAACCTCTATCAGATAATTTCAGTTTAAAGCCCATTTGAGGCATATAAGTGGATGTATGTGATAGTATCAATTTTTATCAGATACCTTACTTTCAATATTAGTGTTTCAGGTTTTAAAACTATGATATGATTTATTTCCATCATCGCTTAAATACTCAGAGACACAATATACAGCAAATTTACATGGTTAGAACTTTAAGCATTATAAGTGTCAGTGATTTGTTCTTTCCAGAAAATTTGCATCTGTATATGTGTTATTTAGCCTCTTTCAATCTTTTCACTTCGAATTATTAGTGTTTATCACTTATTTTTTGTTTTGTTCTGCAAAAGCTTTATTCAGCCAATTTCAATCCTTTCCCGATTCATTCCTTCTTTTCTAATCATTTGTCACTTATTTCTTGTTTTGTTCATCATAAGCTTTTTTCAGCCGTTTCTTCAGTTCTCCAGGAAATTTGTCGTAACAAAACTTGCAGACTGGCTTCAAATCGAATTCAAAAAATTTTGTCCTGAAAAGATAATGGATTTTATCTGTATTATAAATCAACATAAAGGTAGAAACAAAAATAAATTGGTCTTAAGATTTACTTTATTACATGGTTGAACGGTTGAAATATTGTTGGTAATGGTTCTTGCAATTATGAAATATAATTAACATAGAATCTAGAGAAGAAGATTCTCAAAGATTTCTACTTTTAAACTCTGTGGCTGAAAATGGTGACATCAGAGACATTATTTGAATACTGGTACAGGTTCTTCTAAAGAGCTTTTCTGTGGAATATTTTTGAAATCTGAAAAATTGCTTTTGAGAAAATATTTTGTAATCCTGCCTGGCAGTTTTTTTAGAGGAAGATTTTAAAAGATTTTGCTTAACTCTTTCCTCAACAGACACACCATTATTGCGTGGGCAAACAGTTTAGATCTAGAACCGTGCTGTCTGATCAGGATCTAAACTGTTTGCTTTTTGATTTATTAGGTTATTTCTGACCAAAATGCAACAGTGCAGATACTGATCAGACGCACATGCGTAAAAAAGCGTATATATGGAGGAAAGACTTAAAGGCAAGAAGATTTTACATATGGCTGAGGAAAAGTTGACACTGAAGTCATCAGTTTCAACACTATTGGCAAAGGTTCATACAAGAACTAGAATGTGTCCTTGGACACTGATGCCCCCACTTCTGAACAAAATTTGTAATAACAAAGGGCCATAACTCTGGTGAAAATGGTCGCAGGAAAAAATCCTTTCTTTACGATCATCTAGACATCCTGCTTGATCATCTGTGCAAGTTTGAAAGAAATCCGCCTTATAGTTTAGGAGGAGTTGATGTCACAAAATTTGGGGATGTACGGACGTACGGACGGACAAGTGCAACTCTATATGCCTCCCACTTTGTGGGGGCATAAAAATGGGCATGTGAAATAGTTTTGGAAATTTGGCAGCCAGTTTTTAAGAAGATTTTTAAAAATTTCGCTTATAAGCCCCGTGGCTGGGGAAAAACTTTAGAATTCTAAGAGGTCAATGCCAGGATAATCCAGGCCAAGTTTGGTTAACATCTATTCTTTAGTTTCAGAGGAGATTTTGTTTGCAGCAACATGATAGACAAACAGTGGATCCTAAAACATACCTGGCAAAAACTAGAATTATCACTGAAAGTGATTAAATACCCCCACATGTATGCTTGATAATTGAACTGGGAACGCTTCGAATCAATGGCATAATGTGCCCCACTTTCAATCCAAAGTGTCGTCTTCACAGTAGCCACACATACAGCAAGTTTCATCACAATATCTCATTCCTTCTAAATTTATTGAACAGAAATGGTTTGAATATGTTAGTAACAGTGGCCTTTATCTAACTTTTATCTAAGAACTGTGTGCCAAACATTGTTTATGAGAAATCATCCAGAAACCATTTTTTCTATTTTTAGTAACAGTGACCTTGACCCCATCAGGCCCAATTTCAATACCAAGTTTCGTCTTCACAATATCTCATTCTGAACCAAAGTTATTGATCATACAGTTTATTTTCTTTTTTTAGTAACAGTGACCTTGACCCCACAGGCCTTGAATCCCAAAAGTCATCTTCACAAAAACCACCAATACACCAAATTTCATTTAAGAATCTCATTCCAAGCTATAGTTACTGAGTGGAAACGAAGTTTTGAAGTTTAAATAACAGTGACCTTGACCTTGAACCCACAGGCCCCAAAGTCAAACCTAACCTATATCTTGTTATGTTACATCTGTGTCCCAAAAAATAATTAAATCTATGAAGTATTTCATGAGTTATAGTCCAGAAACAATTTTTCTTTTTTAAGTTACAGTGACCTTGACATTAACCCCTCAAAGTCGAACTCGACCTGTATCTTCTGATATTAGATATATGTACCAAAAAAGGATTTAATCTGTGAAGTTTTTCATGAGTCATCATCTGGAAACCCTTTTTCTATTTTTAGTAATACTGACCTTGACATTGACCCCACCAGCCCCAAAGTCGAACTTGACCTGTATCTTGTGATGTTACATCTATTTACCAAACAAAGATTAAATCTGTGAAGTGTTTCATGTGTTATCATCCGGAAACCATTTTTCTATTTTTAGTAACAGTGACCTTGACACTGATCCCACCAGCCCCAAAATCGAACTTGACCTGTATCTTATGACGATATACCTGTGTACCAAAAATTATTTAATTCTGTCAAGCCTTTCATGAGTTATCATCTGGAAACGAAGAATCCGACCGACCGACCGACAGACCGACCGACCGACAAGCTCACTCCTATATTCTCCCTAAAACTGCGTTTGTGGGGGTATAACTATATGGAGAACTGTTTAACCCGAGAAAAACAATGATTACATTGTGTCTAATATCATTGACAACAGAACTTCAAATAACTCTTGATCATTTATAATTTTGCTCAAACTAAACAATTTAAAAATTCATTCTTTGTTAAAACATTAGTGGACTGGAACCACCTGGAAGATAGAACTGCATGTACAGTCAGTAAAGGGCTTCAAGACAGCCCTTCAATGGGAATAACAGATTGCGTGTGGAATTTTTGGAAAAAAATTGCTTTAAGTTGAAATGTGACACACCTTAATACTTTTTATATGTTAGAATATTTGCTGTCTTTCTAAAAAATGAAGAACAACTTTAAAACTGAATATCTACTGGTATCATACTTACTTCTGACTCATTTTCCTGTCACATATCGAGCAGGCGAAGTGATTTACATGCCAAGCTTTGTTAAATGCATGGAACACTGAAAAGACAAACAAATAGGATTGTTTACTACATGCATTTAACTTACTTAAATTTCTATGCATAAATTGTTAGCCTTTAAAATTTTACTCTTTTCTTTAAATAGGGCTTTTATCTGTTTGTTACAGACCTTTTAACATTTATTTTTATTTCAGAATGCTGATCCAATACCTAACAGAAGATCACATTTACACTGAAATGCTGACGACCTTCAGACATTATGCTGTTGCAAGTAAAACATATGTTTCTAAATCTAGCGTGCAGCATTTCACGGTATACAAAAACAAAATGACTAACAGTACTTACGTTTAATTAAAATGTTAAATTACAGCAATAAAAATTACATTTGCCAAACCTTATGAAATCATTTCAATAACTTATCTAAGCTGTCTAATTACATCTTGGCTCTGACATACCCCAAACACTAGCAATTACATGCTAAAGAATGAAGAACCGAGAGCAGCATTATTATAAAAGAATAAATTGTGGTTATCCAACCATGTTCATTACATGAAAAACATATATACACTGTACTAACCATCTCCGGAAATGACACTATTGCACGTGAAACAGATGTTTCCAAACAGTTGATGATAGTGGATCTCGCAGTAAGCCAGTCCTTTCTTCTCATAATGCCGGGTGCCGAAAAACGGTTTCTCACATTTGGCGCAGACAAAATGCTCCACATGCCAAGCCTTGCCAAGGGCGTGGACAACTCTCTCCTCTATGGGGCGCCTGGAATAGATATACAATCAATACTGCAGATGCAGTTTTGTTTGGGGGATGTAACATGAACAGATGACTTTGGTGATATTTTTTTTACATTTTATTGTTTACTGTATTTGGAAAAAGCACCTAATAATCCAATTATATTCCAATAACTAATAGGAGATTTTATTGCTCACTGGAAGTGTAGAATGTTATTTTTACTATGAAATGAATTATTTAGTCGGCCCAATTTGCATTCATAGGGGGGTGAGGCATGACTTAACCCTTTCCTCCATAGAAACATCTTTATTGAGTGGGCGAAGAGTGTACATCCAGATCACCCAACACATCCGTGCCATCTGATCAGGATCTGCACTGTTCGCTTTTTGATTTGTATGGTTATTTCTGACCCAAAATGAAACCAGTGCATATCCTGATCAGACAGCTGATCTGGATCTACACTGGTAGCACATGCTTAAAAATGTGTATATGGAGGAAAGGGTTAAAGCACTCATATCAACAGGAAAACCCATTAAAATACATTCTTAAATAACTCTACGTTATTAGACCTATAAAAAAGCATCTGCCACATTCAATAACACAACGGCCTGCTTTATAACAGGGCCATTATTATTAACACTTTGTCGGCCCCGGGCCGAAAAGTGTTATAGATATAAAGCCCGCATTTGAGGCAATTTGATTGGCTAATAAGGCAGGGCTGAAAAAGTGATAGATTTCAGCAAGAAACTCTAGGAAATCGCAACCATTTTGTTTTAACTCGGTCTATTTGTCAACGCAGAGATTTTGCGTAATAAAATATACTTAGTTTATAAACAGGAATTGGTCGACGTTTATTTACTGATGACTGAGTTAGAGTCTAAAACGGAACGTGTTTTAAATCTACAACGTGAAGATTTCACAAAAACACAAGCATTCTCTGACTTGGATCAAATACCTGTGGTTATTTAATAAAATTGTCAATAAATAAGTGATTTGATATTGACCTTGTTATTTGACCCTGCCTCTGGCCAATACGACTGCCCTCGGACAAATAACAGGGCCAATATCAAATCACTTATTTATTAACATATAATAATGTCTCAAAGCTGGAGATATGCTTTTATCAATATACTTACTGCACTCTACACCGATAGCCATGCCTTATATTGCCTTAACCTACCTGCAAGCGCCACATATGGGGATTCCCATCTTATCATGACACCTTAGGCAGTACAGTTCTCCATTCACTTCTCTTGCATCTGAATTCAGCTCAATACTGCAATAAGAGAAATCGCTGGGTTATATATGTAATACCTTTTTTTGCAAATGGCAAATGTGTACTGTAAAAACCATTCACAAATACAGAAAAACCCTGTTATAAAGATAACATTTTTCTAGTCCCATAGATGGTCTGGGACTAGAAAAATGTGGTCTTAATGGAGAGGTGGTCTCTTTTTTATTTGGGGGGTGGGGGGGGGGGAAGAAAAAAGTGCATAATTCTTAAAAGAACATTAAAGTAGTGAAACTGCAATTTTATCAGGGTGGTCTTAATTTCTGGGTGATCTTTATGAGAGTTATACTGTTATTATAACACAAATTTATTAATAAGAGCTCGAAATGTTTAGTTTAACCTATTTTTCATTTTATTTTCCATTAAAACAGACGGGGCATTTAATTGCACTCACGACAGTAATTGGCTAATTGCCTGGTATTCCAATTACAATCACGTTTTGTGGTAATTGACTAAATGAACAACAAGTTAAGTTTACTAAGTCAGATTGCAAAGATGTACAAATTGATCTGTCATTACTGGCAACAGGTGTGTTTATCTGTGTCACCTAGAATATGCTAATGTTAGTTTAATTAAATGATGCAGCAATTATCCCAGGTAAACAATAAGAAACTGAGCAGAAAAGACATTTCTTTTTAAGGTATACACATTTACAATCAAGAAATCGATTTGATAAATTTACACTGGAATCGGCTCAAACATTTTGAAGTACAATGTATTTTAGAACTTATATTACATTTAAAATTAGCAGAAAACACAAGTAAACACACAAGAGGGCCATGATGGCCCTTATATCGCTCACCTGAGTACAAAAGTACTCTCAGCTTGTGGTTTCAGACAAGAAGATTTTTAAAGTTTTTCCTATATCAGTCTATATAAAATAAAGTGAACCCTGGGGCGGGGCCAATTTTGACCCCAGGGAAATCATTTGAACAATCTTTGAAGATTTCCACTAGAGGGTGCTAAATGCCAAATATCTAAGCTCTAGGCCTTGTGGTTTCAGACAAGAAGATTTTTAAAGTTTTTCCTATACAAGTCTATATAAAATGAAGTGACCCCTGGGGCGGGCCAATTTAGACCCCTGGGAAATAATTTGAACAATCTTTGTAGAGTTTCACAAGAGGATGCTTAATGCCAAATATCTAAGCTCTAGGCCTTGTGGTTTCAGACAAGAAGATTTTAAAAGTTTTTCCTATACAAGTCTATATAAAATGAAGTGACCCCTGGGGCGGGGCCAATTTAGACCCCTGGGAAATAATTTGAACAATCTTTGTAGAGTTCCACTAGAGGATGCTAAATGCCATATATCTAAGCTCTAGGCCTTATGGTTTCAGACAAGAAGATTTTTAAAGTTTTTCCTATACAAGTATATATAAAATGAAGTGACCCCTGGGGCAGGTCCAATTTAGACCCCTGGGAAATAATTTGAACAACCTTTGTAGAGTTTCACAAGAGGATGCTTAATGCCAAATATCTAAGCTCTAGGCCTTGTGGTTTCAGACAAGATTTTAAAAGTTTTTCCTATACAAGTCTATATAAAATGAAGTGACCCCTGGGGCGGGGCCAATTTAGACCCCTGGGAAATAATTTGAACAATCTTTGTAGAGTTCCACTAGAGGATGCTAAATGCCATATATCTAAGCTCTAGGCCTTATGGTTTCAGACAAGAAGATTTTTAAAGTTTTTCCTATACAAGTATATATCAAAATGAAGTGACCCCTGGGGCAGGGCCAATTTAGACCCCAGGGAAATAATTTGAACAATCTTTGTAGAGTTCCACTTGAGGATGCTAAATGCCAAATATCTAAGCTCTAGGCCTTGTGGTTTCAGACAAGAAGATTTTTAAAGTTTTTCCTATATGAGTCTATGTAAAATGAAGTGACCCCTGGGGCGGGGCCAATTTTGACCCTAGGGAAATAATTTGAACAATCTTTGTAGAGTTCCACTAGAGGATGCTAAATGCCAAATATCTAAGCTCTAGGTCTTGTGGTTTCAGACAAGAAGATTTTTAAAGTTTTTCCTATATAAGTCTATATAAAATGAAGTGACCCCTGGGGCGGGGCCAATTTTGACCCCAGGGAAATAATTTGAACAATCTTTGTAGAGTTCCACTAGAGGGTGCTAAATGCCAAATATCTAAGCTCTAGGCCTTGTGGTTTCAGACAAGAAGATTTTTAAAGTTTTTCCTATATAAGTCTATATAAAATGAAGTGACCCCTGGGGCGGGGCCAATTTTGACCCCAGGGAAATAATTTGAACAATCTTTGTAGAGTTCCACTAGAGGATGCTAAATGCCAAATATCTAAGCTCTAGGCCTTGTGGTTTCAGACAAGAAGATTTTTAAAGTTTTTCCTATACAAGTCTGTAAAATGAAGTGACCCCTGGGGCGGGGCCAATTTTGACCCCAGGGAAATACTTTGAACAATCTTTGTAGAGTTCCACTAGAGGATGCTAAATGCCAAATATCTAAGCTCTAGGCCTTGTGGTTTCAGACAAGAAGATTTTTGAAGTTTTTCCTATATAAGTCTATGTAAAATGAAGTGACCCCTGGGGAGGGGCCAATTTTGACCCCAGGGAAATAATTTGAACAATCTTTGTAGAGTTCCACTAGAGGATGCTAAATGCCAAATATCTAAGCTCTAGGCCTTGTGGTTTCAGACAAGAAGATTTTTAAAGTTTTTCCTATACAAGTCTGTAAAATGAAGTGACCCCTGGGGCGGGGCCAATTTTGACCCCAGGGAAATACTTTGAACAATCTTTGTAGAGTTCCACTAGAGGATGCTAAATGCCAAATATCTAAGCTCTAGGCCTTGTGGTTTCAGACAAGAAGATTTTTGAAGTTTTTCCTATATAAGTCTATGTAAAATGAAGTGACCCCTGGGGCGGGGCCAATTTTGACCCCAGGGAAATAATTTGAACAATCTTTGTAGAGCTCCACTAGAGGATGCTAAATGCCAAATATCTAAGCTCTAGGCCTTGTGGTTTCAGACAAGAAGATTTTTAAAGTTTTTCCTTTCGGTTGCCATGGCAACCAGAGTTCTGCATGGAATTGATTTCTTTGAACAACATTGGAAGAGCTTCATGCAAGGAACATACGTGGCAAGTTTCATCAAAATTGGCCAAGCCGTTTCAGAGAAGAAGTCGATTGAAGCAATTGTTAACGACGGACGACGGACATCAGGCGGTCACAAAAGCTCACCTTGTCACTATGTGACAGGTGAGCTAAAAACTGGGCATAAGTTCTTGAATATATTTACATTGTTGTAATACATTAGTCATGACAAAACATGCACATTGAACTATTGCTGATAGCTCTAATTCAGAACACAAAACCTGAAAATTGCTATTGTGAAAGAGATGTTCTTTTGCAGTAACTCAACATCAAAACTTGCCTGCTAACAAAAATTTTATCCGATCACATACACAATAAAAGTCAAAACCCTTGTAAAATAAGGAGATTTCATGGAGTTCTGGGTTGGTCACTCAACTACTTATTTTCCTGCAAACCCCAAAACAGCAAAGAGCTAAATATTAAGGTGTTCTTGTAAAATATTCAGGGGCAATTCTCAACATTAATCGTGGCTGTTAATGCTTTTATCCAAACAAAAAAAATACTGTATGTATCAAATCCCTGGCAAAATAAGGTGTCGGGGTATTCCAGGGGCAGTAACTCAGCATTTCACTAATTTGCCTGTAATAAAAAGGATTAAATAATTAAAAGGTGTTTTATAACATATTTCAGGGGCAGTAACTAAACACTTCTACTAATTTGCCTGAAAACACAATAAGTTAAAAAAAACAAAACTCAGGTATATTTGTACATATTTTAGGGACAGTAACTCATCAATAAACTTGCCTGCAAGAGTTACAGTTGAAGTGATAAGGATGGAAGGCCTCTCCTTTATATTTGATGTGACCTTCTTCAATGATTGCATGGCACTTGTGGCACACATACTTCCCCATACCTCTAGCTTTCTCTCTAGCATTGCACTCCCGACATAATGCCCTGAAAATATATAAGAAAATGTTTTTTTGAACTTTATAAAAATGGGATATTTATCAAGATAGACAAGGAATTTAATCAGTCTGAAATTCAAGATTTTACATATATTTTGATATTGTGATACTCTAAATAAAATAAATCAAGAGTCAACTGTAAAACTATCTATTCCTCTATAATGAGGAAATCTGTTCCTGAAATGAGTGTTTGTTTTTCTGTTGATGAAATGGGTGTTCCTGTTAACAAAATGGGTATTTCTGTTAATGGAATGTGTGTTTCTGTTAACGAAATGGGTATTTCTGTTAATGGAATGTGTGTTTCTGTTAACAAAATGGGTATTTCTGTTAATGGAATGTGTGTTTCTGTTAACAAAATGGGTATTTCTGTTAATGGAATGTGTGTTTCTGTTAACAAAATGGGTATTTCTGTTAATGGAATGTGTGTTTCTGTTCATGATTAGAGTTTTATTCATGAAATGAGTTCTTCTGTTCATGAAATGGGTGTTTCTGTTCATGAAAAAGTTGTTTTTGATCAAAAAATGGGTGTTTCTTTTGTGAAATGAGTGTTTTTGTTCATAAACTAAGTGTTAGTATTCACGTATTGAGTATTTCTGTTCACAAAATGAGTATTTTTATTCAAGAAATATGTGTTTCTGTTCAAGAAATAAGTATTTCTGATCGTAAAATGAGTTAGCATATTAGTCATATTGAAGTAAGGAAGTCTTTTTAAGGTCAGCGTACACTATTGCGTTTCCCTATATGTTCTATATAGAGTCTTGGGAGTCTCCTTGATTTATTTATTCTTAGACAATATCAGGCATGGTCTTCTGATGAAGTTTGAATATAAATCTACATAAAAACATAGATGAAATACCACCATGACCGTAGGTTTCTACCTCAAATTTCACTTTGAAGACTACCACCCTTGCCTATTGACTAAATTTACTTGTGGCTAACCTGTTTATAGGCATTATTTTAAAAGTATTTTTTTTCTTATCCAAAATGTTTTGGATAATGATTTTTGGTTCCAACAGCTGCAGAAATACACAATTTCTATTTTTTAGAAGGAGTTTTATTTTTTCCTTAGCTATATTGGCCAATCAACTAATGTTTCTATAGAGTCTTACGGGTTTCCCCTAACTTTTTTTTTTAACCAACCGGGAAGCAGCTTTTATTTAGTGTACGCTGATCTTAAGCGTCACATATTATTTTTAGTTATATTCAAACATTGTATAAAATGAAGAAATAAATAATTCCAAAAATTAAAATCCATGTTTTGTTTGTTTTTGTCTAAATCTGAACTCACAGCCCTTCTTCAAGTGTAAGCAGTTGGTGACAGTTCAGCCACACTAAAAACACTATAAACAGATTATAAACATTCATAACAAAAAAAATCAGGAAAAATAGAATATTCCAGTTTATGTTATAAAACTTGACCACTGAAGACTCACACACAGGCATGATATTTTAAACAAGTAATTTTTTGGCTTGGCCTTAAATGCTTCTATACAGAGTCATTTTTGTATCCCCACCCCATGTAAAATTACAAAAAAAGACATTTTCTAGCTATTATTTCAATAAATTTTCACTACCTGCAAGATCAAATTCCTGAATTTTACATTAAAAGCAGCTATAAACATATTTATTCATGGAAACACAGTCTATTTAGTATCATTCTGCACTTAAAATACACAGCCATGACTTTTGTGGAAACCTAGACATAGTGAAAATCCAAAAGAAAATGACATTTTGATGCATTTGGAGTGGAAATCATTCATTTCATGAGACTGTTTTTTACTAAATTCTTCCAGTTGTCATATAAAATGTGTTTTTATGCATGAAAATAAACAATACACCTTGACTGGACACTGCTATTTACCCAGGGGCTTGTTTTTGCCCTGAAATGCCTCTATGATGTCACTCCTCATAGGTAATCCTATATCAAAATCCCATGAAATAAAGAATTATCAGATCCAAAATGCTTTAAAAATAGTCAATATGCATGAAATGATTAAATTATTATGTAATTCAATTGCTCTGATTGTATAATAAAGCATATTTCATTAAATGATTTTTCTGTTTCAATTTTCTTTGTTGAAAGGGAGACAACTCATGTTCTCTAAATAAGTCTAATTTGCTATAACTTACAATTTTGTATGTATAAATATAATAAAAATATTTCTGCTATAATTATTTTCAAAAAATCTCAAGCTGGTGCTACAGTTTTGAAAACAAAAGTGTCAAGCAGACAATGTTTAAGGCCCCATGTTAAACAATTTCTAGTAAACATATATGCCAGATTTAGGTCTGTCATAAAATCCATGGTTTTCTGGGACCAGACTCCCAAAAGAAAACCAGTTAACCACTTTTACAGAGAAATACTGCTATTCTCTGTTAAAAACAAAATTTAAAACTATTGTATACCCCAATCATAGTAGCAAATCAGTAAGTGAAATGCTTTACACAGTCAGAGATCTATTTAACATACCCGGTGGCATTTTATGGTCAAACTTATCGCAACTTCCAGGAACAGACTTAAAATTATTTGTTCGCGAAATAATTTACTGCTTCGCAACTGAAATCCAACTCATACCAAACAAAAGTCACACATAAAATTCATTTTTTCTCATTTGGCCTTTATTCTATTACCAGTTTTAATATACAGCCACTCTACACTGTTCAACATTAGGCATCAAAAACATATCTAACAAATCTGAGACTTACTGAAATATTAAGAAAGACTTCTAAAAGAGGAAAAACACAGTTTTTGTGTCTAAAAGGCAAATCTAATTCATTATAAAGTCACTTTTTCCTAACCAGAATTAAATCAAAGCTACACTTTTGATCCAAATATACCTTACAGTGAAAACCACCTCTAAGTTTCATCAAATGCAAGCATTATCCTCAAAATCTAGCAACCTTTTTATACCAAAATAAGCAAATGCATAACAAAAAATGCACTCCCATGTATAGTTTTACAACAATCCAACCTTAAAAAGTGACAATTTCTATACTTTTCATGGGAAATATAATAAAGTGCAGGTCTCAACAAAGCTACAACACCATCTCCCAATCTGAATATAGTGAATAAGGCTATTTTCAACACTATCTTAATTCAGAGGCCCCTTTATTAACAACTTACAATCAGACTGACCTTCTAACTGCTGCAAATGTATGCAGAAATTCTTTAGATTTGTCAATATTCACAAAATTAACAAATTGTATACAAAATCAGTTTCAAACAAGGCGCTCAATAGATCACATACATCCAGAGTCTTGCTGCCTTTAGGTCAGCGTACACTATTGCGTTTCCCTATATGTTCTATATAGAGTCTTGGGAGTCTCCTTGATTTATTTATTCTTAGACAATATCAGGCATGGTCTTCTGATGAAGTTTGAATATAAATCTACATAAAAACATAGATGAAATACCACCATGACCGTAGGTTTCTACCTCAAATTTCACTTTGAAGACTACCACCCTTGCCTATTGACTAAATTTACTTGTGGCTAACCTGTTTATAGGCATTATTTTAAAAGTAATTTTTTTCTTATCCAAAATGTTTTGGATAATGATTTTTGGTTCCAACAGCTGCAGAAATACACAATTTCTATTTTTTAGAAGGAGTTTTATTTTTTCCTTAGCTATATTGGCCAATCAACTAATGTTTCTATAGAGTCTTACGGGTTTCCCCTAACTTTTTTTTTTAACCAACCGGGAAGCAGCTTTTATTTAGTGTACGCTGATCTTAAGGTATGACCATCCTAATGAATACCTATATCAAGAAGAGTATCCAAGGGAGGTAACTATAGTAGTAAATTAGCTTAGAGTTCTGTCATGCAAGAGGACTAGGGTTCAAATCCCACTGGAAGCTATTTTTTTTGTAAGCCTAGAGCTTAAATAATTGGCATATTTCTTTTTTTTCCTGTGTAATTCTGTCATTGAATAAAAAATTCTCATGATTTAAACAAAAATAAGCAAAATAATCAAGATTAAAGGGGTTTTCGCTATCAGAATAGTGTTTATTCAAGTCATCAATTTGAAAATTTCTAAAACTGGACGGTAAACTTCTCTGAAATTTTGTTTAAATTTTGTTTAAGGTATATTGTTAAAAAATGGTAAATTTTTGTATATTGCACCAATCAGGATTTTGCACAATTTTCATTAATTTAGTCTCGTGAAATATAAAAAAATGCATTTTTAAAATTTATTTGGTCAAAAAATGTCATTTAAAGATAAATTCTGAATTTATATATTATATCTTAAATTAGTTTAGTAAAATATAACATATTTTGGATAAACTGTAAAAAATTAGTGTTGAATTTATCAATAACAAAAAATTTTGTCACCGATTAAAGAATTTGGATACTTTCACGTTTTTTCTCACTTTTTTAAATAAAAAAAGCTAAAAATCTCAAAAACTACACTGTGAAAATCATTAAAATTTTGCATACAAGTCAGTGGTATGAAGCGGTTGATGAAAAAATAATCAGATGTTGGATTCTTAATAGTGCCCATTAGGATGGTCATACCTTAAACAAAAGTTATGGATTTAATTATTTTTCTATGACTTAAGTAGAATAAAAGAGATTGTGTGACCAGGACTTATTTTTATTGATTGAATATCACCCTTGCAAACATAACTGCATATTTTCTGCGTTACCTTCCAGCATTCTTGACAAATCCCGAGTCAGCGAGAGGACCCATGCATAACTGACATCGAAAACAGTCCGGATGCCAACTGTTGTTCAGTGCCTTGATGACACGTCCAACAATAAACTCTCCTGCAAAGAAGAAATAGAGACATTATCGAAAACTACCAAATTATACATTTATAAATCTTTCAAGTTGAACTTATCTTTTTCACTGTTGATGCTTATCATATAACTAAAGTGTAAATCAAAGGTATTAAAAATGGAAGATGTTTGTTTTAGCAGATTTAATGTTGCCCTCAGGTACTCAGTAAGAAAAAATCACATGTCTGATGGGGAAAAATCAGATAATGGCAATTTTATAGGTAACATTAGGTTTCTGTGACAAAATGCAGTACAAAGAGGCATTTATAACTCCTTCAAATGTGAATTTGACTTGAATATTTTAGCATCATCACCTCCCTGTTGCCAGAAGCAATGTAATTTGGAAGTTTGATGAAGAAATATTTAGAAATGAAAAAGTTATGGGCAGCATTGTTGTCATGACAAAATGTCACAGTGTGAGATGTGCAGCAAGACCAGGGTTTGAACCCTGGACTCCTAGCTTACAGAATAAATGCACTCCCAACTGAGGTTTTAAGAGCCACTTTCACATCTTTTCCCCAGATAGTGACTAGATTCCTACCATGATATGCACCACCTCAAATTTGGAAATTTGTCCTTGAATTCCTAGAAGATATGTGTATATAATTTGCTGTGATAGACTGGTGGCCGAACCTGATAGCTTTCATGGTCCACCTTTGGGCACCAAATGAAACAGGGTCAGAAAGATGTGCACCCAGACCAGGACTCAACCCCATAACCTGTAGCTTATGGAAAGAGAGCTCTCCCGACAGAGATATCCAGGCTGTTCACACATCAACTCCTGGATAGTGACTAGATTTGTACAGCAACACATAAAGGGTCATTATTCCATAAAATATGACCTTGCCCTAATGATTTTGTCATTATCACAATCCTGTTGTCATAGGCAAAGTAAAATTTAAAGTTTGATGATGAAATATTAAGGAAAAGGCAGTTATCGGTATTGCAAGCAGTAAGTTTTCTTAAAGAACAGCCAGAGTGACCGATGGACAGACAAAATGATCCCTATGTAGTGTCTTTTCTTCAGAAGGGTGACACAAAAATAAAATGCCACATAAAGTTTTTGTGAAACAAGAACAAGGAAACAAGAGGGCCATGATGGCCCTATATCGCTCACCTGAGTACAAAAGTACTCTAAGCTTCTGGTTTCAGACAAGAAGATTTTTAAAGTTTTGCCTATACAAGTCTATGTAAAATGAAGTGACCCCGGGGGCGGGGCCAATTTTGACCCCAGGAAAATAATATGAACAATCTTTGTAGAGTTCCAATAGAGGATGCTAAATGCCAAATATCTAAGCTCTAGGCCTTGTGGTTTCAGACAAGAAGATTTTTAAAGTTTTTCCTATATAACTCTATGCAAAATAAAGTGACCCCTGGGGTGGGGCCAATTTTGAGCCCAGGGAAAACATTTGAACAATCTTTGTAGAGTTCCACTAGAGGGTGCTAAATGCCAAATATCTAAGTGCTAGGCCTTGTGGTTTCAGACAAGAAGATTTTTAAAGTTTTTCCTAATTAAGTCTAAGTAAAATGAAGTGACCCCTGGGGCGGGGCCAATTTTGACTCCAGGGAAAAAATTTGAACAATCTTTGTAGAGTTCCACTAGAGGGTGCTAAATGCCAAATATCTCAGCTGTAGGCCTTGTGGTTTCAGACAAGAAGATTTTTAAAGTTTTTCCTATATAAGTCTATGTAAAATGAAGTGACCCCTGGGGCGGGGACAATTTTGACCCCAGGGAAATAATTTGAACAAACTTTGTAGAGTTCCACTAGAGGATGCAAAATGCCAAATATCTAAGCTCTAGGCCTTGTGGTTTCAGACAAGAAGATTTTTAAAGTTTTTCCTATACAAGTCTATGTCAAATGAAGTGACCCCTGGGGTGGGGCCAATTTTGACCCCTGGGAAATAATTTGAACAATCTTTGTAGAGTTCCACTAGAGGATGCTAAATGCCAAATATCTAAGCTCTAGGCCTTGTGGTTTCAGACAAGAAGATTTTTAAAGTTTTTCCTATATAAGTCTATGTAAAATGAAGTGACCCCTGGGGCGGGGCCAATTTTGACCCCAGGGAAATAATTTGAACAATCTTTGTAGAGTTCCACTAGAGGGTGCTAAATGCCAAATATCTAAGCTCTAGGCCTTGTGGTTTCAGACAAGAAGATTTTTAAAGTGTTTCCTATATAAGTCTATATCAAATGAAGTGACCCCTGGGGCGGGGCCAATTTTGACCCCAGGGAAATAATTTGAACAATCTTTGTAGAGCTTCACTAGAGGATGCTAAATGCCAAATATCTAAGCTCTAGGCCTTGTGGTTTCAGAGAAGAAGATTTTTAAAGTTTTTCCTTTCGGTTGCCATGGCAACCAGAGTTCTGCATGGAATTGATTTCTTTGAACAACTTTGGAAGAGCTTCATGCAAGGAACATCCGTGGCAAGTTTCATCAAAATTGGCCAAGCCGTTTCAGAGAAGAAGTCGATTGAAGCAATTGTTGACGACGGACGACGCACGACGAACATCAGGCGGTCACAAAAGCTCACCCTGTCACTTTGTGACAGGTGAGCTAAAAAGCCTGTAGATCTACTGACTCTGCTAGCTAACCAAGAAAGATATTATTTTGTAGAAAGAAAATATAATTACCACATTTTCCACAACAGGGGGCAAAAAGCACATGAAAGTCGTGTTCACAGTACTTCCTGCCTTCAAACTGAAAATAACAACAATCAGATGCAAACATTGTATGACATATACCACTTTCCAATTTGATCACTTTTCTTACATTAGAACATAAAAAAATTTATGAATTGAGTATTCTAAATAATAGGTCTAAAACGAAAAGAGGTGAAGACTTTATAATTCTTTTTGAAACTGTTATTTTTGGGTTGTCTTAGTATGGAATCATTTTATTTCAAGCTAGTTCACTTTTTGTAAATTTTGTGGTATAACAAAATGCATGAATTGAAACCACCTATGAAAACAAGAGGGCCATGATGGCCCTTATATCGCTCACCTGAGTACAAAAGTACTCTCAGCTTGTGGTTTCAGACAAGAAGATTTTTAAAGTTTTTCCTATATCAGTCTATATAAAATAAAGTGACCCCTGGGGCAGGGCCAATTTTGACCCCAGGGAAATCATTTGAACAATCTTTGAAGATTTCCACTAGAGGGTGCTAAATGCCAAATATCTAAGCTCTAGGCCTTGTGGTTTCAGACAAGAAGATTTTTAAAGTTTTTCCTATACAAGTCTATATAAAATGAAGTGACCCCTGGGGCGGGGCCAATTTAGACCCCTGGGAAATAATTTGAACAATCTTTGTAGAGTTTCACAAGAGGATGCTTAATGCCAAATATCTAAGCTCTAGGCCTTGTGGTTTCAGACAAGAAGATTTTAAAAGTTTTTCCTATACAAGTCTACATAAAATGAAGTGACCCCTGGGGCGGGGCCAATTTAGACCCCTGGGAAATAATTTGAACAATCTTTGTAGAGTTCCACTAGAGGATGCTAAATGCCATATATCTAAGCTCTAGGCCTTGTGGTTTCAGACAAGAAGATTTTTAAAGTTTTTCCTATACAAGTCTATATAAAATGAAGTGACCCCTGGGGCGGGGCCAATTTAGACCCCTGGGAAATAATTTGAACAATCTTTGTAGAGTTTCACAAGAGGATGCTTAATGCCAAATATCTAAGCTCTAGGCCTTGTGGTTTCAGACAAGAAGATTTTTAAAGTGTTTCCTATATAAGTCTATATCAAATGAAGTGACCCCTGGGGCGGGGCCAATTTTGACCCTAGGGAAATAATTTGAACAATCTTTGTAGAGTTCCACTAGAGGATGCTAAATGCCAAATATCTAAGCTCTAGGCCTTGTGGTTTCAGACAAGAAGATTTTTAAAGTTTTTCCTATACAAGTCTATATAAAATGAAGTGACCCCTGGGGCGGGGCCAATTTTGACCCCAGGGAAATAATTTGAACAATCTTTGTAGAGTTCCACTAGAGGGTGCTAAATGCCAAATATCTAAGCTCCAGGCCTTGTGGTTTCAGACAAGAAGATTTTTAAAGTTTTTCCTATATAAGTCTATATAAAATGAAGTGACCCCTGGGGCGGGGCCAATTTTGACCCCAGGGAAATCATTTGAACAATCTTTGTAGAGTTCCACAAGAGGATGCTAAATGCCAAATATCTAAGCTCTAGGCCTTGTGGTTTCAGACAAGAAGATTTTTAAAGTTTTTCCTATACAAGTCTATGTAAAATGAAGTGACCCCTGGGGCGGGGCCAATTTTGACCCCAGGGAAATACTTTGAACAATCTTTGTAGAGTTCCACTAGAGGATGCTAAATGCCAAATATCTAAGCTCTAGGCCTTGTGGTTTCAGACAAGAAGATTTTTAAAGTATTTCCTATATAAGTCTATGTAAAATGAAGTGACCCCTGGGGCGGGGCCAATTTTGACCCCAGGGAAATAATTTGAACAATCTTTGTAGAGCTCCACTAGAGGATGCTAAATGCCAAATATCTAAGCTCTATGCCTTGTGGTTTCAGACAAGAAGATTTTTAAAGTTTTTCCTTTCGGTTGCCATGGCAACCAGAGTTCTGCATGGAATTGATTTCTTTGAACAACTTTGGAAGAGCTTCGTGCAAGGAACATACGTGGCAAGTTTCATCAAAATTGGCCAAGCCGTTTCAGAGAAGAAGTCGATTGAAGCAATTGTTGACGACGGACGACGCACGACGGACATCAGGCGGTCACAAAAGCTCACCTTATCACTACGTGACAGGTGAGCTAATAAAAAGAGGGTGCTAGTAAAAAAGGGGCATAACTATGACAAAATACAGTCAATAGTTGTGACACTTGTTAAAGAAAACCTGGTTAACAATGAACAAAAAACTTCTATTTCATTGAAAAGCAATATACAAACCTCATAAAAGATTCCTTCTGGAAATGGCTGGAAGCACTGGGCACACCTGTAATACATAACATCATAATTATTAAGAAAAGGCAGTTAAAGAAGGAATCTTTATTAATGATCTGCACATTTTGAATGCTTTTCAGTATCAATGAGTAGTTTTATCAATGTAAAAAGTTGTTTCTTTTCCCTTTAATTCCTATGAACGAACATTAACTGTTCAAATCTAGAAAGAAATACAGAGAACAATATTCTGAATCTGACTGTTGTTTTTCTGCAATAGACAAAACTGATTGTTAATATTAGGACAGCCAAACACAGGAGTCCCTTTTTTCTGTCCTTTCTGCAGTATATGGGCAATATTTGAATACACACTGAATATTATTGGCCAATTGTTCAGGAATATCAATAATGTCTCTAACAGTTATTGGAATACCAAGACTGTTGTAAGGGCTCTCTATGAACATTTTATCAGGTTTGAGACTAAGAACACTTTATCTGTAAGAAATACTATGTTATCTGGGCAATTACTCTCTTTGTACTGTGTCAGAGAAAAGGTTATGTATATATGAATGAACACATTACCAGGGCCAAGACTCTCGAAGAAAACTTTCTTTAATGCAAAAGGTTCTATGAAAACTTTATCAGGGGTAATGCTATTTATTAACACTCTATCAGGGCCATGGCTCTCAATGGAAACTTTATCAAGACCAAAACTCTCCATGAACACTTTATCAGGGCCAACTCTATGTGAAAACTTTATCTCTGTGAACACTTTCTAAGGGCCAACTCTCTGTGAACACTTTATCAGGGACAATTCTCTGTAAACACTTTCTAAGGGCCAACTCTCTGTGAACACTGTATCAGGGCCAACTCTCTGTGAACACTTTAACAGGGCCAACTCTCCATCAGCACAATAGTTCCCTATAAACACTATCAGGACCAAGTATCTCTATGAAAACTTAATCATCACACAGCCTCTCTATAAAGTATAATGAACCGTTTATAAGGGCAAAGGCTCTTTAAACTTTAATAAGGCCATGTCACTCTAAGAAAACATTCTTAAACAAGGCAAAGCTCTATGAAAACTTTATCAAGTCAATGTTTTAATGAACACAATCTGGACCATGGCTCACTATGTAAGCTTTTTATTTCTTCCTATGAACAAAAACTGGACCAAGGCACTGTATGATACATAATCAGGGACAAGTCTTCTGCAGACTGCGAGAGGCTCTGCCCTGATTAAGTTTTGTTCGTGCCATCTGATCAGGATCTTAACTGTGCGCTTTAATATTTATTAGATTATTTCTGGTCAAGATGTGACATGACTTGTGCAGATACTGATCAGATGGTATGGATGTGCCAGTTGATCACGATCTACATTAACTGCATTAATACACAATACATAATTATGGAAGAAAGGGTTAAACTTTAAAACAGAATCAAATTGCTCAGGAAAACTAAGAAAAATCACATAAATAATGAATAACACTTACACAAAGCATTGTGGGTGCCAGACCTCACCGTTGGAGTTGACAATCTGCTGGTGCTGTCCGAAACCTTCACCACACCGGCAGCAAACCCCAACCCCCAAATTCATGTCCGAACTGAAAATATACAAAGATAATCGTGTTAGTTATTTTACTACCAACCAATTATTAGGTCTTACTTCAGGTTTACTGTTAGGATGTTTGGTACTGCTTGTCACCTGTATAATGCAGTCACTAGCTGTAGCAGGCAGAACTCTATGGGGTACAGTCCACACATTATTTATTAAATAATAAATATCTTTCATTGATACATAATAATGTATCATTTATATGTTAAACTACTGAATAACATTCTTTATATATATGTTCGATAGTTTTGCATGTAAGTGACATATATATAGAAAATATCACTGGACAAAGTTAAGATCAAGAATCGGCATTAAGGCTGTGAGAGCAGGGTATAGGTTTTTATTTAAATTTTATGGAGAAGTCTTGGATATTTTCAGCTTTCTATAAGAAACACTTAGGGAAAAACTTCTCCCTTTTTAAGAGGAGGGAGAAGATTAGGATATGGGAGACTATTTGTCCAAAGTCACCCTTTTAATCTATTCCCTGAATATGCGTACAGATATACCATTAGGAATGTCATTCCTGATCCTGAAAAACTTACTTACAACTCTTAAACTTATTTCTAAAACCAACATAGTAATATACAAGTGATGTTCCGTTTCACCTATTTCCTGTAAGTTCTCTCAAAATGGATTCCTGACGATTCATTCGTCTTCTCTGAAACAGGTCGGATTGAGTTGATTCATCCAATGACTGAAGCCTTAACATTCTTTACGAAGGTGAAGGTCTAAGGTCATCTTTTACATTTAACAATTATTCATTCGACAGTTTTGTCACATTCGATGCTCTGTACTTAGCTATGTGTACCACATGTCTTAGCAGCATGAGAAAATAAGCCTACATGTTGCTCAGAAATATGTCTACATTGATTTTTTTAGCATTTTTGGTTTTTGCAGTTTTAGAAAAAGAACACAAGTTTATATTTTATTTTCTACTAAACTTTACATAATTTCATTAACACCTTTGACTGCATTATCTGTTTATTCCTGCAATATGCGTCATAATCATTATAGTCAAATTAACTTTATGACATCATTTCAAGAAATGATGCCGATTTCCGAAAGACATGTTTTCCCATGATGCACCCTCAAATCCATATTTGGACTTCTTCGGTCCAAAAGATTTCCATAATCCCATCACTTTAATCACTTTAAAATTGAAATATTATTCATATTTTCCTGAACAAACACAAATTTCAATCCAGAACAGATCAATTTGACAAAATGACGACTTATTTCATCATGTACATGTATCTATCCTACAGTTATGTGAAACTGTCATTACTTTCCTTAAATGTCACTTAAATGTTTTATTTCCTAGTGTAAACTTTTTTTTACGTTTATTTCTTATCAAATATAAATATCCAAATTTTTGTATTGAAATTTATTTAGCATTTTTATGCACAAAATCATTCCAAAGGCCTTGAAATCCATAATTTCTTATCACAAGTTTTGTGCTTCAATGAAATATTAACAAATAAATACATGTCTGTATTATGTGCATTGGTGTGGTTTGATTTAAAACAAAAATGCCCATTTTCTAGTTTAGATAGACAGTTCTTAAGTCCCATTGAGCGTCTCATTGTTTAAATAACCACAAATTAAACAATAGAACAAATCGACAATAAATGACTAGTACATACTCCTTAAATGTGCAATTCAATTTTGAACAATAGTCAATTATTAGTTGTCTTTGAACCATTCTTGATCATGCTTTATCATTTTGTGTGTGTGCGTTTAACTTTTTCTTAAGATGCTATCTGCCTATTATCAAAATGAAGAACAGGGTTTTTGTCCGATTCTTCCGATCTATTTTTTGTGTTTATTGTAATGTTAACCCTTTACTCCATACATACGAGTTAAAACATTGCATCTGTGCAACCTACTGAGTGTAGATCCAGATAAGCAAGCATATTTAATTTTGTGCCATCTGATGTGGGTCTACACTGTTCGCCCATCCTATTAAAGTCATATTTATGGAGTAGCAGATTAATGTATGTGTTGTGTATTCTTGAAACACAAAAACAGGTATTTAACTCCACTAAAACTGAAATTTTACCTTGAAAACTGGAAATTTTACTATTGGGCTATCTCAAGTTTTATTGAACTAAATTTTGCCATTAGGAGGAACTTTGAAATTTTTTTATATTGATGGATATTGAGCAACTTGACGTCAATTCGGGTTTTCGACGTTGGCAGTGAAAGGGTTAATGTTCACATCTACAACCATGAGAAATCAAACAGCATCCAGAACAGAATTGTTTTGAAAATTGCAAAAAAACCCAACAAACTTCATATTATACAAACCTTGGTCCACCATTAGGAAGTGGCACAACAGGAAATTTAGGGAGTGTTGTTTCACTTCCCTGACTGGGGTGAGGCCCAGCCTCTTGTATACCCCCTAGTGTCCGCCCCCCAAAGTTCTGCTGATGTGCATGTTCATGGGGGTGGAGTCGACGTCGCTGGAATAAGCCGCTTTCATTCCTCTCACTCAGCGACTGGAGCCGCATCGGATTGGGTGGGCGGGGTGTGGTGGTTATTGACATTATTTGAGCTTATCAGCACTGTCACAGTGTTTATTTGTTCAGATTTTTCAGATCACAATATGCTATAATCAGTTTCAGTATCTCTTATGTTACACAATATTCATCCATGCATTAATTTTCTTCTGTTATTCCATGGAGAAATAGCATTTATAATGTACTTAAGAGTTCAAACTGCAAAAAACAAAACTTCAAATGAAAAAGAATGGCACAACACCATAAAATATTTAACAAACAACAATTTCATCGACTTGAAAGGTAATAACAGTATATCTCTTTCATATTACATTTTCCCACTAAAGGTGACAATTTGCAAAATTTATTTTTAAAACCAACTTATGCCAACAATTCCAAATAAACAAAGACCAAAAGTCTAACCCAAATTCCACAAGGATATCGAAATGGCAATAAATACTTCCAAATGTCAATACGAATTCAAATTCGGCAAAACAATATATATTTGTTTACATGTTCCGACAATGTCAACAGTATATTATCACCAACGTCAAGTTATCGAGTTATCAGCCATAAATTAAACCGATCGTATCTACATTACTGGTTCATTTTGATAGCAACTACAATCGAAATCGACTGATAACTTATGCATGCAAAGCTGTCGCAGTAACTGATTATCTAGCTCAGTTCACTGACATAATTTATTAACTGAAAATTATGTAAAATTTCTAAGGCCAACAAAAAGAAATATTGATTTTGTTTCTGAAAGTTGCATAGAACTTGTGCTTGTGTTGATAAAACTGACCATGTGATACATTAACGATATGGATTGAGTTAATTGTTTAACATTTTACTCAATTTATAATGGTTTTATCGCATTTTGTGACCAGTGTAGATCCAGATCAGACAAAACATCTGTGCTGTCTGATTTGGACCTGCACTATTAATTTGCTTGGTCAGAAATATCCTAATGAATCTAAAAGCAAAGTTTAACAGTGTATATCCAAATCCGACTGCACCCATGTGTATCACCAAAATCACTAAAACATGGCTTATGTTATCCCACCATTAAAACTCAGCAACTATATATCCAACCATTTAAACATTTAAGTATTGAAACACAGCTTTATAATCACTGAAATATGGCTACAATTAAATCAAACACCTAAAACACAGCCAATATCCAACCATTACAGCTCAGATCAACTATATATCAAACCACTGATGAAACACATAGATCTGAGACCATATTTAGAATAATCGTTGCTACCATTAATATATTATCCAACAAAAGAAATACTATATATCCAACCATTAAAATATCCAACCAATAACACACAGCTCTACTATTATCCAAAACATTGGATCAATTGACTGCCATTATTTATCCCAGAATCACCTAACATGTATAAATCCAATCATTTAAATATCCAACCATTAAAACACAGCTATTATCCAACCATTGTAACATGGCTACCATTTATCAATTATCAACCACTGAAAGACATAATATCCAACCATTAAAACACAGCTAGTACTATTATCCGACCAATGAAATACTTTACAACCAACAATTTAAATATCCAACCATGAAAACACAGCTAGTACTATTATCCGACCAATGAAACACTTTACAACCAACAATTGAAATATCCAACCTTGAAAACACAGCTACTAATAATTATCTGACCATTGAAACAATATTATAGGCAACCAAATATCCATTATCCAACAATTATTCTAACATTGCAACAAATAATGCAGAGCTGTGCTTTGAATTGTCCAGTGAGAAAGAAGGTGTGATATTAATTAATATCCAACCATGAAAACACAGCTAGTACTATTACCCAACCAATGAAACACTTTACAACCAACAATTAAAATATCCAACCTTGAAAACTCAGCTACTAATAATTATCCGACCATTGAAACAATATTATAGGCTACCAAATATCCATTATCCAACAATTATTCTTACATTGCAACAAACAATGCAGAGCTGTGCTTTGAATTGTCCAGTGAGAAAGAAGGTGTGATATTAATTAATGACAAGTTTTCCTTTTCTCTATAGATGTGCAAACCAGTGTAGATCTGGATCAGCTGGCATATCTATGCCATCTGATCTGGATCTTCACTAATTGTCCAAGTCAGAAATAACCTTACAAATCTGAAATCAAACTGAGCATATCCAGATCAGACCAGCCAGCTGGATCATCACTATTCGGCCTTGGGATAAAAGCAATATCCCAGGGTTACACATGTAATAACATGTAGATCTGGACCAACTATTTTTGCAGGTCTACCAAAGTTTGAGTAAAGAAACATCATGAAAGTTGGGAAGGGATTTGGACCAAGTAATTTTGTAGATCATGCTTTTTGCAGATCTCATTCACTTAAGATGATAAGATTTACAGGTATTTTTGCAATTGCTGGTTGAATGCAAAGCTAGAACAACACCTTATTAATATAGTTCCTTAGGAATAACACTACAATTTTGATACTCAAAACTTGAATAATGTGTTTGAATAAAATTGATAAGGGTATTAGTGTATACAGAATGAACCAGGAAGAGTTAAATTTGTCCTCACTGGAATGTGCTGAGTTAAGATATTTAATAGATATCAGCTAAACAGGCTTAAACTGTTAGGGGCAACATTCGCTGCCTCGGCAGCGAGTATTTTGGGGTGTGGCTTTACATACAAGCTATCTGCCAGTTATAATTAACTGTAGTAAAAATAGCCTGTATAGAGTGAGTTACTGCATTACAGCAGACGATAGAATGAAGACTCCTTTGCACTGATTATGAACTTCTATTTTTCCTTACAGGTCCCTTTGAATTTCTTTATATCTTGGACTAATTCCTCTCTCTTTTGTTTTTGTGTTCTTTAATTTAAATTCATATTTTCCTATTTGTTGTAAAAGACAAGCAGTCCAACACTAAATATTTCATTCATAACTTTAGTCAGGAATGTTTCTATTATCACAACATAAAAAGATAATGTCACAAAATTAATTTGTGATCCTGTTGTAACCTATGAAGCAGCAGATATCTGGTCTGTTTGCTGATACCAGGCTATTGTTCTATCTTTGAAAAAGGAGGGAAACTTTTGAAGATTCTTTATAGAAAACTATTAATATATGTGTTGATTTGTTTATAATATTGAAAGGAAACATTATTATAAATGGCAGATTCTGTTGCAAAGGAAATAATTTAGGCAACATAGAGCACAGAGAATTAAAAGCTAAACATTTCATAACTCTGTGAGATTAAGCTTCAGTCTTATTGTACATGCTTTCTTGCTGCTGAATGTAAACATTAGCACGTGCTTGTGTTTACAAACACTGTGTTTTATCAGTTAGACACACCTCCCGCGAAATTCAAATTCAAAATTTTCTTTCTGACAGGTTTAAACTTTTTCAAGGAGTCACCTTTATAATTAATATTTCACTTAAATTTTTAGATGAAATGTTTAAAAGGCTTACAATGTACATTTGTGAAAAATTTCAAAAAAATTTGTTGAGTAGTTTTTTCAAATTTTGAAAAAAGGGCTCCTTGATGTGTAACATGCATAAATTTATAGAAAAGCCTGCCCAAGCGCCATCTTGAGGTTTATATAGTCCTGTTGCCCCTTTAAACTGTTCTGTTATCCCTTTACTTCATATATAGCCTTTTTCCACATGGGTGAACAATGTAGATCCAGATAGGCTAGTATCTGATCAGGATCTGCAGTGTTCCCCCATGCAGTAAGTAAAAGTGTATCTATGGAGCAAATAGTTAACCCTTTCCTAGATATATACGCATTTTTACGCATGTGCGACCAGTGCCGTCTGATCAGGATCTGCACTGGTCGCATTTTGGTCAGAAATAACCTAATGAATCAAAAAGCGAACAGTTTAGATCCTGATCAGACGGCACGGATGTGCCGGCTGATCTGGATCTGAACTGTTTGCCCTAGCAATAAAGGTGTATCTATACAGAAAGGGTTAATTTGTCCTCATATTCATTAAAACAAAACATGACTTGTTGTGTGAAATTAGATATTTAAAATAATTTAAAATATATCAGCGAAACAGACTTTTGATTGCTCTGTTACCCATGACACTGCGTAAATATGATGCGCACATCCTGGATTATCAGGATATATTATCCACTACTAATTGAAACTTTAAACTAATTGAAACTGCTGATCCCTGTGTTAAGTATTGTGAAACTGTAACTAGATATAGGGAAATAAATCAGCCCGGATATAAATTTTTTTGGCAACAGTATGCAAATTTGAATAAATTATCAAAACTTTATCATAAAAATTAGGGATGGGAACGAGTAATCGAGTACTCGGGTACTCGATTAATGTCTGAGTACCCGAGTAGTTCATAAAGTATTCGAGTACTCGATTCAAAATGTAAATAAACAAGAGGGTCCAAGGGACCCTGGGTCGCTCACCTGCGAACATCTGTTCAATGGTTCGGACAAAAATTAAGACCACTGGAGTGCGTACAAACTTTTTCTATAATTTGACCTAGTGACCTAGATTTCAAGGTCACATGACCCAGTTTGAAACTTGACCAAGATATCATCGAGATAAACATTCTGACCAAGTTTGAAGAAGATCACATCAAAATTAAGACCGCTAGAGTGCGGACAAGCTTTTTCTACAATTAGACCTAGTGACCTAAATTTCAAGGTTACATGACTCAGTTTCGAACACGACCTAGATATTATTGGAATAAACATTCTGACCAAGTTTGAAGAAGATTTGACAATAATTACGACCACTAGAGTGCTAACAAGCTTTTTCTATAATTTGACCTAGTGACCTAAATTTCAAAGTCACATGACCCAGTTTCGAACTTGACCTAGATATCATTGGGATAAACATTCTGACCAAGTTTGAAGAAGATTAGACTAAAATTACGACCACTTGAGTGCGGACAAGCTTTTTCTATAATTTGACCTAGTGACCTAGATTTCAAGGTCACATGATCCAGTTTCAAACTAGACCTAGATATCATTGGAATAAACATTCTGACCAAGTTTAATGAAGAACGGACCAAAATTACAACCGCTTGAGTGCAGACTAGCTTTCTTTTAATTTGACCTAGTGACCTAGTTCTAAGGGTCACATGACCCAGTTATCGAACTTGACCTAGATATCATTAAGATAAACATTCTGTTCAAGTTTTAAGAAGATTGCACTAAAATTAAGACTGCTAGATTGCGGACAAGCTTTTTCTATAATTTGACCCAGTGACCTAGATTTCAAGGTCATATGACTCAGTTTCATACTTGACCTAGATATCATTGAGATAAACATTCTGACCAAGTTTGAAGAAGATCGCATCAAAATTTAGACCGCTAGAGTGCGGACAAGCTTTTTCTATAATTTGACCTAGTGACCTAAATTTCAAGGTTACATGACCCAGTTTCGAACATGACCTAGATATTATTGGGATAAACATCCTGACCAAGTTTGAAGAAGATCTGACCAAAATTACGACCACTAGAGTGCGGACAAGCTTTTTCTATAATTTGAACTAGTGACCTAGATTTCAAGGTCACATGACCCAGTTTCGAACTTGACCTAGATATCATTGGGATAAACATTCTGACCAAGTTTGAAGAAGATCGGACCAAAATTACGACCACTAGAGTGCGGACAAGCTTTTTCTATAATTTGACCTAGTGACCTAGATTTCAAGGTCACATGACCCAGTTTCCAACTTGACCTAGATATCATTGGGATTAACATTCTGACCAAGTTTAAAGAAGAACGGACCAAAATTACAACC